>MU120973.1:54758-97227 GCA_014904835.1 Paxillus ammoniavirescens | reverse complement strand
GCAATAGTGTCAAACTATTATTTGCGATGAACAGGTATGATACTATCAGAGTCATGGAATACTATACGCCAGCCAAACCTCTCCACTCCGTGCATCAGCGCCAATCCAATCTTTGAGAAGCCCCGCAATTGCAGTCTTCCCCACCCAACCAACAAGAATGACAATGGTAGTAAACAGGGGGTGACAATCTAGCACGACTACATGGGCTCTGTGAGCCAATTACCTCGGAGACAAAGACAGAAGGTACCTCGTAGACCGAACCCGGCGGCCATACCACCAAGCACGTTTCGCACTACCCACTCGCGATCTAGCTTGTCCTCGTCCCAGATCTCGAGTGCACGGACAATCAATGGGTTCTCGTAGGGTAGGTCGAATCGATATGGAGCTCCTCCTGGCAGTGTCGCCGATGGGCGCCAAATCGTGAGGAGGAAAAGGAGGAAATATTTTGTGAAGGAGGAGTAAAGTATCGTCAACGGAATTAGTGACATCCTGAAACGCCAAAACCTCAATATTTGCCAAAAAAAAAGCACTACTCGAAACGACCTCACCTGAACTGTTGACGCACTCCAGAAACCTGGCTGGTGCGGAAGATTCCCCACGTCCGGACCCAATCCGAGAACTTGAGGACAATGTATGAGGCAAGCGTAACTCCCCCATGAAATGCAAGCGTTTCTGTGGTACACGAATCTCTGAGCGAAGTAACGGAAACCAGGAATTACGCACCTATCAAGCAAGCAACGAGGATGCGGAAAAATATGTCGTTTGTTTCAGCGCTCCATTGCGAGATGTCCGCAGAGGTTTGAGGGTCTAAGGGGACATTGTCAGATATCCTTCGCGGATATTTTGCGTCTGTACACACTTAACTGTGCGCAACGTATAACTAAAACCGTGAGCGTCAACTGATTGGCAAGACAGCTAAAATTCGTTACTGACATGCATCCACAAGCAGAAGACCACTTCCGAGCTTCAATATATGCAGCCATCTGGCCTGTGTCTGGTGTAAGTAGGAATCACGAGCCGAGTGAAGTGCCAACCATTTCCCTGGTAGAATCCCGATGCCGTGCAGCACTAGCAGACGTCACGCTTTCCACCGCGACAGTCTCGGTAGTCTCGTGCTTGTCTGATGATTTTCGAGCTTTGCTCTTTGCATATGCTTTATGTGGCTCAGTGCCTCTGTTGTATAGCAAATGGCGGTATACACCCCTTTTTAGCAGGATAAGGTCAAGCAAGAGCGTGAGTGTATCATGCTCCACATAGGGATCAGCAAAAGCAAGACAATTGCTCTGGTAATTGATTCAACACGCCTACTAGATAAATATAAGATAGGACTGACGCATTGTTCAAGGCGCAAGTTATACGCAGACTCGTACACGGTGTAAAGATGTGAGATTGGCTGTGTGCAGGTGATGCAAATAGCCATAAGGGAATTAATACACTCTCAAGTTGAGATGCTCATTCCGCTTCTACTCTGATGAGCGAGAGTGAGCGTATGTACTGGCACCGAGTCCAACTTTGGTTCAAGTCATGATGGAGAGCGTGGGAAGTTTCACCAAGTACAAATTGTTCAGCGTGCGAGAATTGTAGTTCTGTTCTTTAGTAAAATTTCACCGACTGCTCACTACTTAACGCTTAGCATTCATATCATGGTCTACTGCGACCCGCCATTGCACTTGGAGTGTTGTCACAGCGCAATAATGTGTACCTGCCGGCCATAAATTGATTCCCATCCCGCCAGGCTATGATTCTCGACTCTCGAGCGGCTCGCGAGCCCTCCACGCGTGGTCAAACAATTTGTGTACGGTGAGTTTTTGGTTCAATTCAGGGATACACCTTTGCAAGGATGTATTTCCATTTCAAACTAGAGTATCTGAAGACACAGTCTGATGCTTAAATTTATTTACAATCAACTGACAATTTTATCCTTTATATCCCTGTCTTTGATCCCCAGAAGCTGACCTCTACTCCAGGTACTGCCGAACCCACCCGAAATATAGGGTGATCAAGATCTGGTACATTGGGTGAATAATTTGTCTGTCTTCCGGCTCGAGACGATGTTATTATGGAGTTACCGCCTGATGCGCTCTGATGGGTTGCAATCTGACGACATCTCCTGGCTGTATTTTTTTTTTTTTCAAATCTGATCTTACTCTTTTACAAACCCGAGATCGCCTGGCTAACCGACCACTTTGCTTAGGCCTTGGGATAAACCCGTGCTGGTGGTGCTGCCCTTGGGAATATACCTTCAGCATCATAGTAAGTAATGATGTCACTCTCTTCCCCTTAAAAGATGCTTTTTACGACGGTCTTCGTACTATCACTGCCGAAAAGGCCCGCTTCAGCTCAAAACATCCCGGGCAATCCCTTCTGATTCTTCTTCAACACTTTTATTTCAACACCAATGCTGACGATGTCTATTGTAGCCATGTTACTGGGTTCGCATCGTCAGGCCTTTCGGTCCCGTTGGCAGCCACCCAGCAGCTCTGCGCTAGACACAGCCGTTCATCCTTGAAACAGTTATATCCACAGCGTTCTCCAGCTAAAGCAGTCCTGTTTTCGTAAAGAGTCTTCTTAGTTTTAATCCGCTTGTACTATCCCCAATCATAGCCGGATTCTGCCTGGCATGCTTATGCCTGGGTTATAATATATACTGCTGGTGTCATGCATTGGTAGTAGGTTGAAGGTTGGTTGAAGGCCTGATTATCTCAGTACTACACCGTAAGTGCACCATTCAAAAATACCCGAGCGACGAGGGACAGACTTTGAATTTCACAGGAACATGGAGGTATGCTCCATATGGGGTAGGACCCCCGGCAGATGAGGTGGGTGGCGAAACCAGCGAGCCCCAAGGCTCATGCACACGCGTGAAATGATGATTCAAAACAACAAGGAGGTGGGTGATGGATCAATGAGCCACTAATGCGTTGAAGCCATTGTCAAAAATTGAGGTGTATGGGAGGTATGCAATTGTTTAATTAGACTTATAGATGGCCGGTCAGGTCAGGTCTGAGACAATTTGCGGAGGCGCGGCATGAGATTAGCCGAGTTATACCAATCGAAGGATCCCTCGTCACAACTTTCACAAGGAAGCTCAAGGAAGACGTGGGCGATCCTGACAGCACGACGCTGCATTGATCTTTATGGTACTTATTGACGATCCCTTGGATTCTCTGAACCCATGCCTGGAAGCGCAGTGTTTGCGAGCACAATTCAGCGTCTCATCATTCCGCATTACGAGCCTTCACAAACCGCACTATTCCATTCCAAGAAACCGCAATGCATCTAAGCTAATAGCGGGTGACGTGCTATGATACCCCGTTCGCCGCAGCTGTGTTCTTCACGATATCGAATATCCACTTGATGCTATTTACGTACAAAACCCGATCCCGAGTGGAGGTAAGTAGTACGTTGTTCCACTAAGATTCGACTCCAACGAAAAGCTTATTACACACCAACTCCATATAGAGAACCGTTCTTCTCCTCCGAGTGTGTGCCTTGGTTGGACTCCGTCTTCGGTTCTCTTACACTCATTCGTCGACGATGAATCTGAAGAAGGAGCTCGATGAGCTCATACAGTACCGCAACGCGTACTTCCTCGCATTTGCAGCGACGACAGGATACGTTTGTTTCGGATGGGATATCGGTCTCATTGGCGGCGTCCTCGCGCTTCCATCCTTCCAGCAGTATTTCGGGCTCGACAAAGAGTCATCAGCCGCACGTGCTGCGTTGAGTGGTAATATCGTGTCTGTATTACAGGCTGGGGGATTGTACGTTTAATCTCTGATAATCTGAAGAGTGGGCGCTCATACATTCCTTCGAAAAGCTTTGGAGCTATAGCGTCGAGCTGGTTTGCCAGCCGGTACGGAAGGAAACCCTCATTGCTTGCTTCAGCAGTTATCTTCATCATTGGGAGTGTAATACAGTCCATCGTGGGTATGGGTAGCACGCCCGCTGTTGGACTTAAAGTGCTCTACTTCAGTCGCTTCTTTGGTGGTGTAGGTGTTGGTCTTATGGCTGCCATCGTGCCTACGTATGTGTCTGAATGTGCACCGAGAGCCATTCGCGGACGTTGTACTGGGAGCATTGAAGTAGCGGTTGGTTTGGGAAATATGCTGAGCTGTCAGTACTTCAACTATCCTAGGTTGTTTCCATGATCTCATTCCTCGATCCAAGTCTGGGTCAACTACGGCGTCGCCTTGAATATCCCCATGGGAGAATCGCAATGGCGCACGCCCATCATTGTTCAACTTATCCCCGGCGTTCTCTTCTTCATCTTCATGCTCTTCCAACCCGAATCCCCCCGCTGGCTCGTCGAAAAGGGGCGCTACGAAGAAGCTGCCAAATCCCTCGCCTACATCGCGCGTAGCGATCCATCCTCTTCTTCCGTCCAACTCACCCTCTCCGAGATCCGCGCCGACTTTGCAGGTCGTCGCAAACTCAGCTTCGTCTCCCAGTTCCGCAAGATAGGAGAAAACAAGATCACAGCACTCCGTTGCGCCATCCCTTCCATCCTCACCTTCTTCCAACAATGGTCAGGGACAAACGCAATCAACTATTACGCCCCTCAAATCTTTGCCTCTCTCGGCATTGCGAGTACCACAGCATCGCTGCTCGCCACAGGTATCTACGGCGTCGTCAAATTCGCCGTGACCTGTCTCGTGCTCGCATTCGTCATCGAATCATGGGGACGTAAACGGACACTATTCTATGGCGGGCTCGCACAAGGTTTGATGATGCTCTGGATAGGAGGATACGCAGCGATCCATCCCGAACCACGCGTCGTACCAGCCACCTACGTCTCCGTCGTCGCCATCTACCTCTACGGCGTCTTCTTCTGCCTCGGATGGGGCTTCACCCCACTCGTTCTAGGCTCCGAGATCGCACCGGGGCACCTCAGACCTGCGGTCATGTCCCTCGCATCAGGGATGACGTGGTTGTTCACGTACGTCATTGCGCAGATTACGCCGACGATGCTGGACAGGATTCGGTGGGGCACTTATGTCGTTTTTGGCGTCGCGAGCGTGGTGATGGCGCTGTGGGTTTGGGTTGGGGTGCCTGAGACGACGGGGGTTCCGCTGGAGGATGTGAAGTGGTTGTTTGAGGGGAGGTTGTGGGTGAGGTTTGTGCAGGATGCGCCGGGGGGGCGGTGGGTGCTTGGTGGGAGAAGAGCGCCGAGCGTGGAGGAGTTGAAGAAGGCGGAAGCAGCCGGTGTGATGGCAGCAGTGGAGGGAGGAAGCCGAAGAAGTGCGCACGGTGGGGAGAACGGCGGAACCTCGTATGAGATTGATAGGGAGAAGATGAGGGCGTCGGTGGTGGTGGTGGATGATCCGTTGATCATTTGAGACTCTAGAAGTGCTACGTCTTCAGCACGGGATATATATATGTCTAATCATGCATACCCCTTTTCGCTTGTGCTATTCGTTTTCTTAATTACCGTCTATATCATTCTTATCTAGTCCCATCTTTGTTTCATGGAGGTGCGATAGACAGCGCAAGTACTTCAACGCGGCGAATAGTATCTCGCATCTGAAGATTCGTCGTCCCTTTATTGCCTTGAATGCAGATGTTCTACTCTACAAAGTTGCAACGGCTACACTAGCACTTGTCAATGGTGATACAATACACGTACAACTCCTCACGATAGAAAGAATAGCCACATCGAACGAAAGCACTGCACCTGCAGAGAAAAAAAGACCGGACGAGCGCAAGGGCGGCCATGCATCGAGCACGACCAAGCGATCTCAAACAACGAGCACAAAAAAACCCAGGCATACAATGCAATAAGAGAAGAAAAAAGGGTATAAAAATAAACCAATAGCAATGATAACCAAAGAAGAAAAACATGGGAACAAGAGGTCTAGAACGGCCCCCAGATATCCGACCTCTTCTCTGGGTTCAGCGTCCGGCTGTGTTGCCTCATGCGATTAACATGGCGTACGAACGACAACCCAGGTGCACGTTCGACAGTTGGAAGATTCCGGCGTGAAAAGGCGCTTGTTCTGCGTTTACTGGGAAACATAACATGTCAGAATCGCCATTCATTGAATCGAACAAAGAAAACACGTACCATTTCTGCGACCCTGATGGTGCGGCAGATGGCACCTGAGCGGGGGGTGGCACAGTCCCATTACTCGCCACAACTGGCGTAGGGGCCGACGGCAGCGACGTCGTGGGGTTACCTGCAGCCAAACCTGGTGAAGAAGTCCCAGGGACAGCAAGAACCGGCAAAGCAGTTTGATTGGGCCCAGGAACTGGTATGCTCGCGTAGTAACCTTGGAAGATATCGTCCTGTGCGCCATCTTTGAAATTGTACAGGTCGTTGTAGAAGGGAGGGGAATAGGAGCCTTCGAACATCTGTGTTGAGGAAGGGGGTGATATTAGTTAAGCGGAGGGAGAAATGAGAGAGAGGACATGCATTGTTCTGCTCAGCTTGATACCAATACAAGGGCTGTTTCGCGCCATATGTGCAGTTCCCGGGGACAGCGTTGGCTTTTCCATTAGCCGGGTCCGCTCCACAGCGACGAGCAACTTTAGACGTTGCAAGACCGACGGTGGAGGTAGAGTTTGTGATACGACATTGAAACCCGTTCATGTAGTCTGGAGGAACGAGCGTGAGACAACAATGATCAAAGTACGCTGTACCGAGATACCCACTCTGCTCTGACCCGCTATCGGGTGAATGAATCCAAAAGAATGCACAGGTGCACATATTATCTGGACAAGGGGGCATCTTGGCAGGAACGCTGAAATCTGTGTACCGATCCCAGACGCAAGTCTGATTAACGCTAAAGATGGTGAAATCGGCAGGCTGGACCTGCGTCGCGTCACTCTTATACGCAATGGCCAACCCACACCCTTTAACATCGCTGAGGCCAGTAGTGTGGTACTCGGAAGTAGGCGAGCCGGGACAGACGTCGTTGGGATTATTGGGCTCTTGGACGTTTCCACCTTCGGAACTGGCATAGAAAGTTGTTGCGCCTTTGTTGCAGGCGATTTCGGTGGTGACCTTTTGGCCAGCGGGGAGTTCAAAGACATCTTCAGGGTGAGGGGGGTAGGCCAGGTGGCCGTGGAACCACCATTGGCTAAAGGGCATGTTCGACAGAGGGGCGACAGGGCGATTGTCGTAAGAGAAGGTTTGCATCGTAACGTTGAATCCGAACATTGAGGGATGCCAAATAGCTGTGGATCGGTGATGATTAGCTGAACAGAAATAAGTAGAGGATGGGACATACAGGCATGGCCAGACACAAGGCCCAGCGACGAGAAGATACACAGGAAGAACAATACAAACATCATTGGAGATTAAATCAGTAGTCGGACCAGCCAAGAATGAGCAACGTTCAGATTCAAGCTGAACAAATGACGAAGAAGCTTCGAAAGGCGAGTAAAGTTGCAGAGTGCAAACCCGTGCACGGGGGGACGAAACACAGATATAGTTAGCCTGTGTGGATTCCTCGCTCACATTTTTAAAGGTTTCCATTGTCGCCGCTATCGAGGTAACGTTATAATAGGGACAAAAGCAATTGAAGCGGCAATTAAGCGCGACGCGTCACACACAATGGAAATGTGACGCGTGACTGTTACCTTTCACAATGACGGTCCGACTGGTAGTTGTGCCATCTCCTCGTCATCTCCGTCGGATCCAACCATCTTCTACAGTACTTGACGACCCACTCCATGATGCATGATTGACCACGTCGATATGGTTGCTTAATCTCGGGAGAATCAAGGTTGGTATGGAGAACAGCGAAAATGTGGGAAACCTCAATGGGCGCCAAGTCACCTCGGGGCGTCGTTCATATCAATGTCCGTTCCTTGTCAAGGCCTCGTTTTTCTCATGGCATCAAGCACTGTGAGGTCTATCGGAAGGCATATGGCAGCCAACAGGTCGATAATTGATCAAACCGTCACAAAACCAGCTTTGAGCCAGCTGATGCTTGGACCACCATCCACCATTGTTGTCCTAAACTTTTTTGAAATGCCCCTCATCCACTTGTCGGTGTGGACCATCGTTCCACAAATTTTCCTATTAAAAAGTTTCACCTCAAGTCCAATGTTTTACTAACCCATCCTCTTACTACTCTCATGCGTTCTAAAGTTGCTACTCCCACTTCCGCACTCCCCGCTCGACCTGAAAGGCCCGTCAAATATGCTTGTCCGACGAATACTCCTGACGGTACTATCGGGTATGATCGTCTTGAGAACTACCTCGATGTCTCTCAAGCTGGTCAACTTATGCCGTCCAACCCCACGAGCGAAGTAAGTGCTCCCCCAGCCCCATATGCACATCGTAACACCAATCACCCCTTTCCCTACGTAGCTTTACAACACAATGGCAAGCGCCCACGACTACCGCTTCCAGCCCGACCCAACCGGGTCCTCTTCCCGCCCCTTCCTTCTTAACCGACGCGAACGTCGTCGCTCTCTTGCCAAGCTCTCAGGGGACTCCCCAGATTATATGGGAATCTCACCTGACCTCCCGGGGTGGCGCCCTCGCCGTTCCTCCTACGAAGACAGACGAGGCGTCGTTCCCGTGGCACCGAGCGAAGTGAACACCCTCGTCCCCTACATTCCGCCCATCGATACCAGTATGCCACCTCCATCTAAGGAGTGGCTCGATGCGAAGGCGAGAGAAATCCTGGCCGCAGCTCAAGCTGAATTTGGGACTCCAGGAGTTGGAACACCTGGCACGATCGGTCAGGATATGTCAACAAACGCTGGAGAAGACGGCCGTTCATCAACTGCGGACAACCAGAGTGACTTTGATTGGGAATACGAAAGTGACGATACTGTCTACCCTCCTAGAACGGCTGTTGTTTCTCGCATATCTGCGCCACTGCCACCCGCACAAGCATCCGAATCAGAGTCACAGTCTCACGATGGCGATTTCAATTCGGACACAGATACGGACACAGAGTCGGATAGCGATGATGGATACAACTGGAGCAGCATGCGAATCTCCGACTCCAGTCCCCGCGCACTGGCCGGCGTTTCAAAGTGGGTCATACCGCGCAAACGGCCTTCTGTCGTGATCTCTGAGAACGGGGACGTCTTCATGGGCGGTTGCGACGACAATACTGGCCGTAGTCCGAGTCCCAGCGCAAGCGAAGATCGCGGGTTGGCTCCCCCGTCCTCTGGTGACGAGCGTACGTGCACGAAACGTAAAGGAAGGAAAAGCATGCATACGACAGGATCTGCTAAAAAGCCTAAACGGCACGTGGACGATACACCTGCACGGCAGGGACTGAGGAGCATCGGTATGTATGAGACGAGAAACCGTGGGGAAGCTACTAGGTCCGCCGAACGAGCGACGTCCGTCCCTCCTTCCAGGGGTATCTCCTCGCACACCACGGGCAGTGGCGCGCGTGCAGCCTCTCCCTCACTTCCCCAGCCTACTACCTCCCAAATCCTGCCTCGAGTCCCGCACCCTCAAACCATGTGTCCTCGTCCACTGTCCAAACCCGACTTGAAGACCTACCCTTGTCTCCTCGATGGTTGCACCCACGTTTGTTTCTCTTTGGGAGATCTACAGAGGCACCAACTGTCCCTCCGACATTGCGCTCCCTCGTATCCTTGTTTGGCATGTGGGAAGTCATATACGAGGCAGGATGCGTTGAAGAGGCACTTGATTGGTAAAGTAGTTTGTAAGAGATTGCATGAGGTAAAACTTGCTGAAGGGGACAAGGGAGGGGTAGAGGAGTGAGGGGCCCTGGTTCCCTTAATCGAGGGAAGTGGGAAAGGGTGCACTGGACATGCCCTTTCCTCCTGACGTTCGATGGTCGGATGTGCGTGCATGAAAGGGGTCCAAGGGACCGAAGCTTTAATCTTGATTATTCATTAACCTGCTAGGCTGCTGGGTTAGCCACTGCCTTGCCCTTGCATTGAAAATGTCCGTTTCTTTATGTGCCTTCGTTTCATCAATCCTGTCCTTATAGTCGTGTATCTTCTATGTGTCGTTCCTTCTCGAATACACCGCACAATCGTTTATCAGTTTTAAATTCACGGTGTCTTCTGGGTCTAAGCGTGCTTCATCAATTCTTAGCTTCGAGTTTCTTCCAGCCGAGACCCTGTTTTGAATCTGCGAAGTCCGACGGAAACTAAGTAACCCGGCCGAGTCAATCTCCGGCTCCGCAACGCGAGCATGCACCTTCCTCGTTGTCAAGGCCGGCGCCCATGGTGACGCCTGGCCATCCGTAGCTTGCAAGTTCCGCGATGCTCATTACATAGTATCAACAAGCCGAAGGGATCATGTTCACCGAGACGGACTCATCTGTCACGGTGCTCGGTTCAGACCATGCATTAGCACAGTGATCGAGCTCGAGCACTCGAGCTTCAAGGTTTCTCGTAGACGTCGAATTAAACTCAGTCGATCAGAGCAAACAGACACCTCGCCAAAACCCCGCCCATGGTGTTCTGTTTTTCCTGGGGGTTCGAGTTAGTGCACGGAGTAATAGTACAAACTCAACGCTACGGTTCAGTACGGTCAACCATCCCCGTATTCCCGGGACCCGACCACGGACGTTCAACGTTCAATATTTGTTAATGCTTCCCAGTACTGTGCCCGAAGCGCGGTCAGCCCCACGAGAACAAGATGAGATAAAGAAGGATACAGAAGATACAAACCCACCGAGAATACATCTGGCATGACCCAGCTAGATGGCTCGGAGGGTCCCATCGCCAAGGGTTCCATCGAACAGCTGACCTGAGCCGGAGTCGGAGCCCGTTTCCCAGACTCTTGCCTTCCTATGACGGTCGATGGTAATGGACATCCGTGCCCACTGTCTTCGTCGAAACTCCCCCCACGATTCACTGTACTCTTATGTCACGCATCACAACGAAACCAAGTTTTGGCATGCGATAACCTTCAGGACGTTTTACTAGGTTTCCCAGTTGGACCATCAAGGCACCAGGCGCTTGTATATGTGGACATGATCGGTGGGTAGGTGAGCCCGTTGACGGCAATATGTTACGTTGTCTTGGGATGCATGTGGTGCTTGGTCGAAATGAAAGCATAACAGGGGGGTTTCTTTCCTTCTGGGCTCTATTCCTTTCGAATCGTGCGGATAGTGAGCTGATGATGAATATTTGATTCTTGACAGTGACGCGGTGAAGCTGTTTTTTTTCCGGTGGCGCCCCTCACGCAGCAACATGCATCACCAACGTAATCCCTCGAGGCACGCAGCAAGGTTTTGAGGATACCCTCTCGTTGGTACGGACACTCCCGCAGCCTGAGGGGGCCGCCCCTGTCTCGTTGGCCCCCACAACGATAAGGCCTCCCTTTATCACAACACAGCCCAGAGCCATCATCAAGGACACTCCGGACGTTATACATACTCTGCGAACTCTTCTCGGCAGTGTCCCAGCTTGTCTCAGGACTGGCACTGGGGATTGGCGCCGAGAAAGTCGGAAACCAGATGCAGACAGGTTGAGTACAGTTCTAGCAAGGCTTTTGGGCCTCAGGTTCTTAGAAGGCAGAATCCCTCCTCTGCGAACGAACAAAGTTAGTCAAGAGTGAGCCGTAGGCACGCATCTGTTCATTTGGGTCGTACTTCGTGCCTTGCCTTTTTGCCGTTCGCATTCTTGGTCACAGGCACTTGCGGGGACGTCCGGTGGTCGTGTAACTCTCGTCTGCGCAGTGATGGTTGCATCAACGTAACTAATTTTTTTTATGATCAATATACAGGTCTTCTTACGAACAACCCCCTGGGGACGCCTGGGGAAGCGCGTCCTTGTGGGTGAACCCGACTTGGAGGCGATCATTTCGGTCTGTGAGCACATCGAACAAGGTTTCTCTATTTGATTGTATCTTCCTTTTGTTTTAGCCTAGAGGACCTCAGGAGTTGCGCCGGCAGCTCACCACCGCCCTTCGGTGACCTTCTATGGGATTCACGTGCCCGCTCCATCTAGGTTTTCTATAAATGCTTCTCCGGTGCCGAATCCCTCAGATATTTCTATTGTTTTCGCCCAGAGGACGTTCAGGAGGTGCGCCAGCAACTCGTTTCCATACATAGTCCAATAACTCTTTGGGATTTGCGTACACGCTCTATCTGGCTGTGTTTACTGGCGGTGTAAACCCTTGACCGGTTTCGAAAAACCCTCAATCCATCCCCATTACAATCCGACATCAGTGCTTTGTACTTCATTCATGCGCTTACTATCTCTGTCTAGAATCCGAAGGAGTACCGCACCGGTCAATTTTGCACTTGCGGTGCAATCCAGTATAGCATGTTCTCGTCGTCGTCTGGACATCAGCATGGCATGATGCATTCATTTACGGCATGTGGCAGGCTCCTGTGCTCCCTTCCCACCAATGGATTGTCTAGGTTCCCTGTGCTACGAACAGATAGTTGAGAGACTCGTCAGTTGTCAGATGCTGAATTTGTGCTGCTTGCCAACGGGACCAAAACGTTACATTGAAAAAACAACAACTCGTGACAGATGATGGTAGAAAGACGGAAACAGAACCCTCAGTCCGACGAGATTGGGACTGAGATGTTGGTGCCTTTTCTTCGTCGGGGGTTGTTGTCACTGCTCCTGGAGCTTCCTGGAGCTTGCTTGAGTGACCGGGTGTCTGCATCAAGATTCGATTCGATTCCCATGAGATGGCGTTTTTAGAAGGTGTATGTAAACTGGGAGCGTGGACACCGTTCGTACGGACGAGGGTGGTGCATGCCACTATACCACTGTATACTATGGTGCTGTGCAGTGGGATCTTCGTGTACGCATTATAGCTAGATCGATAGTACTATTATGAAGGGATCAATCAATTGTTCATTGTACCCAACGACGAATCTCTCCCATCAGTCGCGCCTTACCTTGACCTCAGGTGCGGGTGTCGGGCCAGTACTTGCGATTAATGCACGCTTGTTACGAATTTTCTCGCTACATAGTACACCCAATCCATTTCGCTTCTTACACGTCGCAAGTGTTGGGCAGTGCTTTCGAGGCTACCTCATCTTGATCTTCACAGATCTCAATTGATCGATTGATCTCCGAAGAAAACAGCACTCCCACAGCCGGCCAGGAAGTATACCAGGGAAGCCTCGATGGACCCGGCAACTTGACGCCACATGGTCCCATCGCGAGTCAGCGCCTCCCAAAACACCAGTCACCAGCTCCAACAACCAACTAGCCAACGGCCAACAGCCACCATCTATAAACCATAGACTTTACAGCACGATCATTTGGCGTACGTACCTGCACAGGAATCAAAGATTCGTTGGGGCATCCGCATGGAAGAGCCTGAGGAGCCCCGAGACACTCATCGACCCCTGGAAGGCTGTGCGAGGCTGCGCTGATTCTTTTGTCTTTCGTATTTAATGTACCGACGGGCCGGGAAGGAGGGGGGGTCGATTGTAACATATACGTACTTGTTAGAACGTATAGACAGCAGATCGGCGAGCTGGTTAGGACTGAATGGTATTTGGAAGAATGGTTAGTTCGTGCCTCTTTATTGGAAGGACCCTTCTTGAGAGAGCTTCAAGTCGGTCCGGACAAAGTTGTGTGTGACAGATCTGACAGGCCTTGACTTCCCGCGAGACACCCGTCCGTCCCGACTCCCCAGAACCAAACACGACGCCATTCCATACCTTCAAGCTTTCAAGCCGCACGTGCGCCGGACAACAGACAGCAGCCGCCACCAGGAAAAGGCGTTTCAAACTAGTGGCCCATCACTTTTGATCGAAACGAAACTCGATGCTAGTCCGTTACTTGCTAGTGACTGCGGAGGGTGGACAGCGCAGGTAGACTCACCATTAATATTGGAATGCGGCTCAAAGAGGTTTGACAGGCAACAGGGTTGACGTTCATAGGGTTGATGGCGATGTCCTTGAGCCCTTCCTTGCGGATCGGACATAGTCCGCAGCAGTGGCACCCTTTAATTGAAGATGCGGCCATGTACTTTGCCAAGGATCATCCACATGGTTCGTCGAAATGTCCACATGCAGAGTCCTCGAGCGCCTACAGATGCACTGATGACCATCAAAATACAGTAACCTGAGGGGGACTTACGCAGGAGGAACGCGTTCTCGCAAAACCCATACAGTAAAGCCGGCCACGATGATCATCTGTTCTTGCCGGGCAGGAGACGCGATAGAGAAGTTGGAATGATGTAGTCCACACAGCCCGTTTTAGTTAGGTCGCTCTGTTGCGGCCAATCAACCCAGTACTATTGATATCATCGATTCGATGGGCAAACGGTTGCGGCGCTGGGAACTTTGCTGGTCAAAGTGTTGTATTGTCGAAAAAGAGACCCTTTGTTGTTCTCTCGCGATGTACCATGATGTAGATAGGCAGTGCAGCTATTTACGATCAAGGGTCGTGCGATCATGATCTTGCTCGTACGTTTTTGTCGCGTCGTTACTATGGGCTTGTCATATCCCCCGAGGATGAATTCATTTTGACAGGGAGGAGAGGTGGTTGACCTGGGGTAAACGGCGAGGCTGTGTGTGAATCAAATTCAGAACTTAGTTGTACGTTAGGATGCTAATGGCGGTCAACGTTGCCCATGCCTGTTTGCTAAATCACAGGCGTACCTGCTCAGTGAGAAGGCTTCCCAACGGTATTTTATGAGAGGGCTATGTTCCAGGGCCCGAAGGATAATGAATCGAGAAGTCGGCAGAAGGAAACTTGGAAGTTAGGTCAGGACACGGAACATACGATTGGTGCGCTGCTAGTACATAATAGTCCGTGATGGTGGCACGAAGATCCTCTTCGCGGGTGGATATCTTGAATGTGCCTTGTCCTTGTTCGAATTTGACTGATACGAGCTGACGCAGCTAATTAAGCGGCAGTTTGACCGCGCACGACTGCGCGATGGACCTTAACCTTTCTCAGTTAATAACGTTTGTCATGTCTCCCTTTTGAATGCGCGTGAGTAATACACGGTCTAACACGGTCTGACTCAAGTTCTTGATAGAGGGAGCGAGAAGACGCGTAAGGCCGGAGGGACATGGCCCGACTGGGTGGGGCAGCATGATGAACACTTTGGCACATTCATGTTATCGAGCCAAAGGAAGTAAAAGAGAAGGTTTGGTAACTGTATTGTTTACGAGACACCAACGAGATACAATAAAGAAAAATGATTGACCCCCGCGGTGTCGTCCGGAACGTCGTCACGGGCCGCGGGCTACTTCAAGTTCGGGTTGAAATCCATCAGGCGACTGAAACGAAACTTTGTGACAGCCGCATGGAGAGTCGCCAGCCCGCGGCAACGTGCGTGTACTCGAAATCAACGATTTGTGGAGCAACACAGAAAGTACTTGGGAGAATCCGAATAACGCAGAGGAACAACCCTACAGATTGCCTACACACTAGTGGAGCACTGCGAGTGTATGTTCTGACAATGGGCTCCAGGTATAACAAAAGTTACGATTCATGAGGCCTTGAAGGAGAAACCGTTTATGGATGGCTAGATGCAAAATTCAGAGAGCAACGCCCATGGACTCGTGATTGATTGCCGAACATCGTGATATGATATAGATTACCCGGTTGCAGTCTCGTCTTGGCAAGATGAAGAATCAAACTAAGAAAAGAAAAGAAAAGGCAGAAAGGCAGGTGCAAGGACCACGGTAGATGCGGTAAACGGGGAGGACCTGCTGGCATCGATATGATGATGGGCGCTTGCGATCAGTGGGAATGTTGTTACTCATCGGAAATATCCGTGATGGTAAAGGTGGTTATATCGTTTGGGGCGTGCAGAGATGGCGTAAACTTGATAAAGATCTGATATTGTCAAAAAACATTTGAAAGCTCCATGGACGGACTGAATAAACACGTCTGGACCTTTGTCTGGACTCTGGAATATGTCTGAGTCATTCACATATTTACACGTTCGAACAGCGCTGGGCGGAAATAGATGCAGATAAGTGAAACAGGTGGCCGACGGGGTTGGATCATCATCGATGTCAGTCAAGATGGTGATCAAGTTGAGGTATTAAAGTCAAAAATTCCAAGGCTTGGACCTGTTGAGCTGCTTGAAAATCGGGCGTATCATAAACACGCCCATTGAATACAATTGCACCTGAAGGATCTTGGTTTTCCAATTACAGGTTATACGGCATTTGATTCTGGTCTGCCGTGGACGCCGGCAGCCGAATCCACCGACCGTCCAAAACCTACCAAACCAAAATATTGTAGAATATGGCGACTTGCAGAATGGTTGAGAGCAGATTGTTGTAGAAATGTGAGGAGGGTTAACTTTGTGATGCGTGCAAGGTAGTGAGAAATATTAATCTAACATTAAAATGCGATAGAGTTGTTGTGACGTGGGCGGAGGTTAAAAACTAAGGGACTTCTAATTGGGTGATGGGCAATACGTTCTCACAAGCTGGTCGGCATCAGAAATCTTGTTCCCCTCGACAGCAGCGTCTATCCCGTCCTTAGTCCTCTCCACATCTTCCCTCCCGCTGTAGCACTACTTTTCTTCACCCCACCCTTTATAACTAACGATATACGTCTCAACACCGCACAGCCCACCACTCTCATTGATCCAAGCTCTTCATCTCACCCTATTATCATCCCAAATCTACTCCCTTCCACAATGTCGCTCTTGCAGCAAGATTCAAGTCTCTACCCTGATGAGCTAGATTACCAATCCACGAGCCCCTCAAACAAACCTGTTAACATCGGAACAAATTCACCTTTCGACACATATGGATTCGACCATCTACAATCCCCTCCATTCCCCCACACCCCGTCCTACAACGGCTCCTATCAGAACTCCCCTTATTCTGGTCATTCCGAACTCAGCTATGACCCAGATGGCCCAGAAGGCTTTGGCTTACTTGGGGAGGGGCTTGATGGACTCGGCGCCCATGAGGACTACGATCCCTCCGAGTATGACCCTCCGAACTCCTCTGGGTTGCTCGTGTTTGATGGTGAATTCATGTCTGGCCTTGATCACAACGGAGCTCCAGTCTCAGTCTCCGTCACACCGGCTCCGATAGACCGTCACTCTCCCCATTCATATGATCACAGCTCCCCGTCTAGTAATGGGGATGGTCAACCACGTAGCCGTGCATCTTCTGTCTCTTCCAACCCCCAGATCCACCCTCAATCCTCCCCTCGTCTTGATGTCGCTCATACCTTTGAAAATATGCGTTTTGAATCGCCTAACTGGCAGTCTCGCCAACTACCAGGTGATCGAGCCATGTCTCCACCAGGGAAGCCCCAGTCGCCCCCTCAACTACTCATTCCGGACAGTAGCCCATCAAATCGTCCAATGTTCCCGCAGGAACCTCCCATGATAAATGCCCCAGAGGGTGATGGCGGATTTGTATCAAGTGGACCCCAACTTCACATCGTCCCTGCTACCCCCGTTAGTGGCGGGGGAGCGGCTTCGCAGGCCGTTCCTTTCCAATCTACCCTGGAAACTCTCCATCAAGGCAAGTTAACTCCTTGATATGATCACGTTTATTTCGGGAAATCCGTGCTTACCATATTTATCCTGTTTGCGTCTTACGTCCATATAGGTCCAACACAAAACAGGCCACAGCAACAAGCGACGACCCCCCCATGGGATCACCAACAAATTCAACAGACCGAAGTTTCCCAACCGCTCGGGGTGCCACAATTTCATGAACAGGGTGCACAGCTTTTCCCGCACAGCCACGTTTCTCATCCACAGGGGCTGTCCACTCTTGGTCCCCAAGGACATTCCGATACTACAAATACCAACTTTCTCTTTCCAAATCTTCCCCCCCGTACGCGCAGCAAGTCTGACACTTCATCTTCGCTGCGTCCTCAGTTCTGGAACACCTCGCTCATGACTCAGGACCAAATCAACGCACTTGAAAGCTCTGCACTTGACGACACTGCCGCTACTGTCAACCTCAGCGACGTTCTCCCTCAACATCAACAACACCTCAATCATCAACACTCATCCAGCGCCGGTGCCAATCAGACTTCGTTCAATCTCTCATCCCCCCACTTCAACTTCAACTCCACATCCAACAACATGACTAATTACCTCACCCCTGACGCCGCTGCTGTCAACCTTCGTCGGTCCAAGTCCGAGAGTGGAGAGCGCCCAGGCCATAATCGCCTTTCTCGCTCTGAGGACATTTCTCGCTCCTCAGGTCTTTTCTTCCCGCCGTCCTCTCAGCAAGAGTTCATCAACCGCCAGTTCCTGTACCCACAGGAGACTGTCCCATCCATACGCGGTCACAGTCGGCGAGCCTCTTCTGGATCGCGTGGTGGTGGTGACGGGAGCTGGAGCGGGTTGTCATCCAACCGCCCGAGCCCATATCCAAGCCCATCCGCCAGTCCACGTGTTCACTACGAAGATCTCCCAAACGTTTCGCTCGCTGGCCGACAATCATCGATACTTCGCCCAGATCCTGCTCAGCCTATCGCCACCGGTCTATCCACCGCCTCTGTCAATGTGTCGAAGCAGACGGTCACGAGCGAGCGCACAGCTGGAGCGAGTCACCGTCGCAGGAAACAGGACGCCAACTTCTTGTGTCCGGTGCCAGGGTGTGGCAGTACCTTTACGAGAAGCTTCAACCTGAAAGGTTTGTTGGCTGCACTCCAGCGTGTGTTTTACATCATGTGCTGACTGGGTTATTAGGTCATATGAGATCTCATAATGAAGAACGTCCCTTCCAGTGCAAATGGCCAGGATGTGGCAAGGGTTTCGCCAGACAGCACGATTGCAAGCGTCATGAGCAGTTGCACTCTAACTACCGACCATTCACCTGCGAGGGCTGCAACAAGACCTTTGCTCGCATGGATGCTCTGAACCGACACCGTGAGTATTCCATCTTCGCTTACGCGCACATTAAGTGACTGATGGGCCATCAATTAGTGCGTTCTGAGGGCGGCGCTGAATGTCAGCGTATTCTGGAAGCTGCGAAAGATTCGGAAAGGGTGCCTGTTCCTAAGACCGAGGAGAATGGATGGCCTGGCATGGGTGTAATGGTATAACGTCCGGTGATCGACAACCTTCCTCTCATCCGCGAGCAACCCAATTAATCACTGACTATACTGTTGACTATCTTACAATCTGTATCCATCCCATCGCCTTTTGTCTGATTACCATATACTCGGGACGCTACGCGGTTTCTCTTGCAATTCGTCGTTCCGTCAGTTTCGACCTTGTCTATTCTATTACCCCCGCCTGTTCCCTGTCATCACTTATACTGATATTGATTGCACAGTTCACCATACCGCTACCCATCGTAGTACAGCCGTTGTGTCCAACTTCAGCGCCCTCTGCTCTTATTATTGTTACTTTTCTTACCCCCCCATTCTTGTAGCGTAGTCATCGTAGATATCGGTGGACGTGTCGTATTTATGTAACCTGGAATGAATGCTTGAAGAACCTGGCACTTTTTCTCGTTTCCCTCCCCATGGCCACCACCAGCAAGCGACTGTTGAAATCGCCGTGTGGGTCCGTCACAAATATTTCAGAGCACAGGCCTCCTGCACGCTGTCAATATTAATTCATTGCCAACACAGCCTGACCTTGTTCGTGTGCCCGATATGCAATGGAAAAAGTCTGATTTGCTTCCGCACGATAGTTCTTTCGATCACGACCCCACTCAAAATGCGATCCCTGGAGTATTCTGTGTATGTATGTAGACCAACGATTGCGTGAGCTGCGGGCCTTTTTGCACTGCCCGAGTTATGTTGTCAACCCTTCCCCAAGCTCAAACTTTGTTGTACATGTTAATTGATTCATCAACGTTGAAATCTCGAAATTTCTTGGTGTTTTGTTTTTCACAGCCTTCGAGTTGCTGATCATACACATGTTGTTGCTGTGCTGTTTAGAATCACGAGAAGATCATACAGTACATACAACCACTCGCTCTAAGATCTGGTATGACAGTGATTGGCGTGTCGACCTCGACTTGGTTGTTCTCGGAGTCGAATTCGTCGAAGGATGGGGAAGGGGGGGGGTCAAGTCGAGGAAATGCCACATGTACAGGCGATCGTCGCGTTCTGGCAGAACATTGAAAAACTTGACAGGTGATCCAACGTTTTCCAGGAAAGATCCAAGCTTGTCGATTAGATGCAGTGCAGGCCCACATGGACGTCAAAAGGTTTCATCACGGAACATTACAGATTGCGGTGCTACTGACTCGAGAACGTGACGAGTGTTAATGTTCGCCGACGCCGACAATGCTTAATGGTACACTGCTATGATCAACCGATCTCAGGGTACGAGCGCTGGCGTTGCATATGTGTGGAGAAAGCCGCGGGATGTCGGGCGATTGACGAGAACTGACAGAACTCAACATGACCTTTTGCAAGACAACACACGCTACTTTCCGAAGAAGCAAAAAGTGAAGGATTGGTTCGGCCGACTACAGCGGCAACGGAATTTTTTTTTTACATCCCCTACTATGGGATGGTAACGAAGGAGTTAGATTAACGTCAATGTACTGGGCTCGGAGTCTGCCACGGCTTGTGGAGTTGATCGGTTGGTGATGTTTTCGATCACATCGGAGGATGATGCAGCGCTGATTGGTTTTGCTCACAACAGTTGAAACTTGATGGAGACGCGGGAGCTTTTCTTTCATGTCTCTTCAAGGGTCTGATTCAATCATCGTTGGAAGCGGATTGGTCTAGATTAGTATGCTGATAATGCACGGAAGCAGACGAGGTGACAGTAGCCGAGCTCGCTGAAACGGCAACTCACATTCGGATATACCGAAACGCGGCGTTGTGGAGTTTCGTTCATGCCGATAGGAGCTCAGAACTCTCCATAAGTTGTATGAACGAATAAGTATTGGTGGATAGATAGGGTTCGCAATGGATGGGCGCGGACGTCTGCGTGCCGCGACTTATCCCCTCAAGGTCCCTCCATACTATCCGCTTCTGGTGGGGGTGGGCCGCAGCGAGATTTCACAGCCTGAACGGCCTTGAACGGCTCAGCCGTTCAGGGTGCCTCCTTGCCGCGAAACCCCGCGAAGCCTGTATCCAATGGCACAACGTGCTTCCCATTCTCCTCTCCGTACAGACTGACACAAACGATGATGCCCGTCGCTTGCTGACTGTGGTTGGAGTGAGTCAGCGCAGTCGGTGTGTCAGCGTGTCATCGTACGGCGGATTTGTGGTAAGCTTTCCCGCTTGCCCTGACGATAGAGATCTGGAGGCGGATCGCGCACAGATTCCCCCGCGATGATACAGCGAGCGGAGATGCCCGCTGTAATGGCTAGGGACAAATGATAAGCGTTTCTTTGGCATCAAAGGCAGGATGACGATAAGGAGAAGAAAAGGGGGGTCGAAGTTCCTTGAGGAGCAGAGCAATATATGCATTGTTGCCCCACTGCGAAGTGAAGAAAGTCCAAAGCTAAGCAAGCCCCAGCACGTTCAGGAGCAAGACAATCGACCCCTTTGCTGAAGAAATGAGGTGTAGGTTGCCTGTTTGATGGTGTTACTTTTAGCATTTGTTGCCCAAGGCACATTCTCCCATAGGTGATACCCTTGCTGGCAGAAACACACTTTCATTCACCTTTAGATCATTAAGGATTGATCGCAGGCAATATCATAACTTGTGCCTGCTTTTCAACCCGTCAGAGGTCATCAGATTGATGCTATTTCTGACAACGTGAGGGATGAGAATCCAGGAAAAAAAGGAGCATTAAGACGACGGAACCGCTGCACGATTATCAAGCCGGGGGCCTGTTCATAGCCCCTCACTTTTACATGTCGCCGAGTGGTGAAGCAAACCTCAGATATATGGACCTGTATGGGGATACTACCATTATTCTCCGAGATGCATCAATATGCGTTTGTCTCACCTGGAACCGCACGGACCACGTCTTCTGGTGCTCGCACTTACAGGGGATCATTGCAGTCGACCTGAACCGAAGTGCGAGTACGCGAGTGACACAGCGTGGAAGCGAGTATAAATTGATTGGCAGGCCTTCCAATCACGACCAACAGGTTTCCTCTGAGAAAAGACCCACAGTTATCATGGTCACATGCAAACACTACACTCGGGAGGCGTACCCAAACGCTTGCATGGTCATGGGATGATTGAAACCTGGGTTCTGCAATTATTAGGGTTTTCTGCTAAGGTGTAGAAACAGATCGACGAACAAAAACAAGAACCTGGAATTTGTGGAAAGTCTAAGTTCCACGCTGTCACGTAGCTCCTTCACAGCAGTTGCTGCAGTGAGTCTTGGTTGATTTCGCCATACTAAAAGGTGAGTGGAATTGGCAAAGTGTAATAGAAGATTCGGGTCAAATATTCTTCAATCAAACATCGAAACAAGTTGTTAAACAACCGCCACCACGAAACCGAGAGTACTTGCTGTGGTGACTGACTCTTCGTTCAGCTTCAACAATTTCGGCAGGAAGCGGAGGAAAATATAGGCGAAGGCAACAGCGGACCGGGAACGACCAACGAACAATACCAGAAGATAGTAATTACTCCTCTTTTACGCTGCCATGTCCTATCATTCGCTACAAAACGGCCACGCGCCCGTTTCAACCATCCCGAACTATGGTCACTTTCCCGCGTTCAGCCTAACACAGCCCGCATCTAGGGTCTTTCCTCAACCACAGAAGCCGCCATCAACTTCAGGACCATCGGGATCAGCCTCATTCAAGGCTCCCGCACACAAACATGCACACCATTTACACTCGATACCCCCTCGGGAGAAGTCGACCAGGACCCTCATAATAGATCACATGCTCTGGGTCCATGGGCGAACAAGATCTGCCCAGGCGCGTGCAGAACTCGGCATGACCGACCTCACGGGTGGTCCCTTATCACCCAACTATTGCTTTCGGGAGCGACCAGAACAGTACGAGGAAGAGGAAGAAGTCGGGAGTGATGGCGAGAGCATCGAGACATTGAAAGCCAGGGGGGCAGCAGGGCCAGGGCATGCCCATAGCGAGGACGAAGATGCCCGCATGCAAGGGCAAGATTTGGCTTTGGCGAGGAGTCTCAGACTGCGGGCGATCGCCCTGGAGAAGGTCGTAACTTCCATGCTGGATCAGCCACCTCCCCTACATCCTGTTCTCGACGATGAGTTACATACTCCACCCACTTCGCCCAAGCGCTCGGAATTTCACTCCACATCAAAAGCGTCTCATCCTCACACGTTGCCGAACGGAGTCCGTCTCCGTCTGGCTCTTGGCACACTCATCAATGATCTGTTTTCTCGTCAGGCGCCGACAGAGCCATATCGACACCATCACCATCCTCCGCCGATAAACGTTTCGACCCGTAATTCCGATCAAGGATCTTCGGATCCCTTGTCTCCAGGTAGCCCGGTCCTTCCCACCCCGTCACCTCATCCTTCCATTGGGACAAGTAGTCATTCATCCGGAGGGGTGACTGGCACGCTTCCACCATCGCTATTCCTTCTCTCTTCTATATCTGGAGCAGTAGGTCCTCAGCCACTCTCCTCGAATCCGATGGCCTCGAGAACACCACTCGCTCTCAACATGTCGGGACAACATAACGTCGTAGGCTATTTTTCATCTTCTTGTTTTGCAGACTAATAACATTTCTCAATAGCAGCGAAGGATCCCACCTGTTCCGACGGGTAGAGTTCGTGGCTTGTACATGGCAGGTGCAGATCCCTCGACGGCAAACTCTCCACCTGCTTTGCGTTGCCCAAGGCATCTGCACACAGGTTGCGAGATCTGTGTCGAAGCAAAACCTCCAGCAAAAGCACCGGGGGGACCTCCAAGGGGCCGAGGTGCCAGTGCATCTGCTTGGGGTGGCGAGGCGACGTCCCGTCCTCCGCAGATTGGGTCAGGTAAAAGCATGGGTGGAAGCGGCGGCGGTATTACTGGATGGCAAGATGGCAGCGGCATTGGCTCAGGGCTGGCTCAGCCTGGAATCAACGGAAGTGTGTTACGCAGGAAGTCGAAATGGCAGCACCAAGACGTTGAAGACGACCCAGGCCACGCGGGCTCTGGCGCTGGCAATATTCGCCTCTCGGAGCTCATTCCGCGATTTTTACGTTTGTCGGCGCTTGTTGCGATGGAGCTTGGTCAGGAGCTTTGGGATGAGGAGCCCGAGCGTGACTTCCAGGGAGAAAGATCCAGTGTGGAAACACCATTCCCTACACCGGGATCCCCAGAGTCACCATTTCAGGCTCGAAAATCTCAGTCAGAGGGCGAGGTTGCGCCCCTGCGGCCGTCCAGAGAGTGGTATTTGCTGTTTGCGGGACTCCTTACCAGAGCTGCGTTGGAAGGGTACCTCACTGGCGGTTGGCGCGGACCGGATGCTGCTGCGTGTCTGCTCTCGGTAGGATTGGGAATCTCGGACGACGCGTCGACAAGTGATGATGAAGACAATGGAGATTCGATATTCGAGTGGTTTGAGCCGGATGATCTACCCACCCTAAAGGAAGCGGCGCGGGTTATGTTCCCAGCCTTACGCGCTACAGCTGGCGGCATACCCCCGCGCAGGGAGAATGCAGAGGCTGAATTTGAAGCTGAAATGACAGAACGACTACGGAGGGCAAGTGCTTCGTAAACTGTACGGTTCCTGGCTTGCTAATTATGCTTCTCAGTTCTATGCTATTCCTTCGCTAACTCCTGACTTATCCACACACATGGAGGATCTGGCTTGGCATTATCCGGCTGAGCCTGTCGAACGCGTTGCTGTTCGTTTCTGTGAAGCAATCGCGAGATGGCGGGGAAAACCGGAGCTTGAAGGGGTACGTCTTCTCGCCCTATTGAGAGCCAGCATCTCAAACCAGTGTTTTAAGCACAAAAAGAAAGCTAAGGAACCCGCCACGCCTGGAATATCAAGCATGACAATCGAATCTCTCGTCCATTCCAATCCAACCAGTCCAAGCGCTGGCGCCTTTCCCGTCCAATCAAGTCCTCCAAAGCCCAAGAGGCCCTCGATCGAACATTATTTCATTCTTCCCCAACCACTCACGAATCGCAAGCGTAGGCGATCCGTTGACGATGGGGATCGCTTCCGCAAAAGGGTGCACTGAGGCAGTGGCACGTCGATTCCTGCGGTGCCGTCCCTACATCTGTATACTGTCTCGAACATCTGTATCAAGCTAATCTCGCCTGCATTTTGTATAGTATCGTTATCGTTCTTTATGTCTCGTGACGACCTCATCTTTCTCAATGGTGCACTACTTTCGTCTGAATTTTCATCGAGGGATGATGTTCCTAGTGACGGTTTTTTGCAATTAGATTCCGGATCAGAAGATCCCCGTCATTAATTTTGAGATGATCACAAAGGATTTACAGGGTGGAAGGACTACCTGACAGACATCATCTATCCACGGTCACTCTGAGTGACCTCGAGAGTTCTCCGCTGGCCATCTAATAATGGATCGCCATGCATCATGCACCATCCTGATCAACGTTCATCAATTCGTCAGGAATATCGTTCATGTACACGCGAGTACATCTCAGAACGTAAGTCTGGTGCGTTTCACGCATTGCGCTTTCTGACATCTGGATTGGTAGATTTACTGCTTTCACAGTCATGAACGCTGTCTACGGATACAGATGAGATGGCACTTCGCGATGGGAATGTACGTGTCGGGCGCGCGAAGTGTTGACGGACTCGTTTTTGTCCTGGCGCTTCTCTGATGAACACTTTCCCTGTTTGTGGGTAAGGATTCATGAGAACAGAGGAATGTGGCGGGGGCGGTATTCGTGGCAGTGTCGAACGAACTTGAAGGGCCATGGTACCTGCGCTTGGGTTCGATGAAAGGCGCGTTTGTCAGGAGATTGGTGAGAGTTTCCGGAAGACTCTAGATCAGTAAGCATATTGTTGTGCTCATCACCCTCTTTCTCAGACCTAGAACTTTGAGCGGCGCCGGGCGTCAGGTAGCTGGGGCCCACTGTAGGAGGATCAGAGTGTTAAGACCGCGCAGGCCTGCGGCGGTCGCAGGGAGCTCGGGGAGGCCTCGGTGTCATAAGCTGATCCGGCTCAGCTGTGTCAGGGACAGGCGTTTCCACAGCGGCGACGACGACCTTCAAGTTGCTCCACAGGCTGTGTGGACAAATTGTAAAGGCTGGGAGTGCAATGTAAATGAAACGAAATCCACACCCTCTTCATAAGTCGTGAACTTGCAGGCGAGCATCCCTAAATTTCGCTGTGCTGCTTCTTAGGTAGTCTTGCCCTTCTTGACGTTATCATTGATTCAAAATGCCGTGGCCTGTCTGCATTCCGCACATGTACACGGAGTTGGGTAAAAAGACCTGTGGTGCAAAATATGACTTATCAATGGACGTAAAGTCATGATACGTACTGTATACTGCAATTGGAACTAGTCAATGCTAGGCTCAACATCTCGTGTCGAGACAAAAGCTGAGGACAAGAGAGGAGAATATGGAACATATGCGTGTGTGATTGGTGACAATGATGCTGATATTAAGGAATAAACATACAGCCCAACACATGCGACAGTACAAAATGAAAGTTTCATGGAAGCCTTTGCATGAAGACAGCCCAGGATTCGATCGGGGTCTGTGCCTAGCACAGGGCCTTACCTTGGAAGGCGCGCGGACCGCCAAAGCTGACCTCTGCCAGGAGAATGGGGGGACTCGGATGCAGCACCAGAGGTTGTTGATTCCGCTGGTGGTTCATGGTCAGAGGCAGGGGGGCTGTCGCGGAAATGAACTGTGGGAAGAAAGGGAGAGTCCCTAGGCTTGAAGTTTGACTCAAACGACGTTCGATACCGCCCATAAGAGATACTCTTTGCTGCAGCCCGTAGACAAATGAAGCAGGTGTTCAAGTTTAGAGCGATGGATATAGCCTCGGTCTGCAACACATCTGTGCCGGGATCCATAGTGCCGCACATGTCTGCGATATAATCTTTGATCTTCTGAAACCCATTGTTGACCATATGCTCGGCAGCATCCATTGAAAGCTCCGGAAGTAACGTCCGAAAGTTCGATATGAGTACATGCCTTTTCGAATGTAGTTTTACTTACACCATGAGCAGTATGCTCGGGGTCGCGTTCGCTGATATCAATCTGTTCACCACCTTTCTTGACCCACATGTAGTATTCACTAGAGCCGATGTGGCACCAGGTATGGCCTCCGACCACCGTAGGCTGTGAGAGTGCCTGCCCGGGGTCCTGAAAGTCTGCAGGGGAGTCGTCGATGGACTGGAGGGATTCGTCATTGCAGAAGTGGTTCCGTGCCGTCGAACCGTGGGCAGGCCCACGGTAGATGCCAGCCTCTTTAATGACAACCATTAACACCATGATAACCTCCGGATGCGCTTGGATCTCATTCCTCAGCTTTCTGTCAAGTAAGTCCTGCGGCTGGGAAAAGCTACATTCCCATATACATTGGATGTATACGCAGGCGCTCTCGGGGCGCGTCAGGGAGAGTACCATATCTGGTGTCCCATTGAACTCGTCGGAATCCAGCTGGCGACCCATCTGAGGCATGAGGACAAAGCGGTCGTGATTATGTGGGATATGGTGAACGCCTGCCGCAATGTTTTCCCAGACAGTCCAAAGGCATCATAAGTCAACCTGTGCAACAGGCATCAGCGTGATAACACGACCTCGGTTTCCTGCCAGTTTCGTCAACGATATGAGATAACGCTGCATATTCACGTGTGCCAATCCCATTATAAACTTGTAAAGCCTGAGCCATGGATACTAGTTTATTTGTTATTCTAGTACTTACCACCACTTCAGACTCATTCATATCGTCGAAGCGTCCCGTGATGAGGTGCCTCAGGGCCTTCTTGCACACATCTAAGAAAGACAGACATCAGAACAGCGCAAGTCACGGTTGGACCGTATACACACAATGAATGTTCACGAAACGACAAGTTACCTGACGTTAACAAATCGATATCGTGTCGAGGAAGGTGACTCAACTTAGCCTCAACATTGTCATCCGAGTCGGAGATGAGAGCAATCGGTTTTTCAGGCATAGACCCCTCGAAGCTTGCGGGGTCGCAGCTGGAGTGTGCCCTGGGCGTGCTCACGGATGGCATAGTTCTGTATCACTGCCAGCTATGGCGGATGACATGGTGGTTGGTGTTGAACCCAGGTTATGAGGTGGGGCTCATTAATATCGATATCATATAAACCCCAAAGTTTAACGCGCTGCCACTGGAACAAGGTCGGATCGGAAGAACCAAGTGCCCCCAGTTGAGTTGGACTGAGGTACTTGCAAGGCAAATCTGTCACGTCACTCTGAATCTTCCCCAAAGAATTGTTCCCGACAAGGATGTCTCATTGTCTGGCTCTGACCGGCCATCATTTATTTCCGCCTGGATAGCCATAGTGTCCGTCTAGGTAAGGCCAAGGATGATCAATTGTCGATGATCAAGGATACGACATAGACCTGATACCAAGTACATCAAGGGTAGTTCTGTCAGTCTACTGTGGCCTCGGAGCCCGCTCCCCAGTCACTTTCATCATGATAGACATCTAAAGCCTACAATGGTCCATGATACATGCGATGGTTCAGTACACGTTGTACGATATAATAGTGTTAGTTTGTGCTGTGTACTTATAATAGCTCATGAGAATCGTGGGTGTCATAATCGACGTGCATGCATAGGGATAGGCATCAAAACTAGATCCTGAGATGTAGGGTTCAGCGGCTGTCATCTGATAGATGTGGAGGTGATGATTTACCATCGTGGCTGGATACGTTGCTCCGGATACAGATGCATCATGATCTGGTCTTGGATGAACTCCGTTTCGATCTGAGAAGATGTCGGTCTGTTGCCAGCCATTGACGGTCGTCTCTGTGATGCAACCTGTGGTCGCCCGTCGTTAGATTTGACTGGGTGCGCGTGGCTATGACGAGGGGCTTGGGTGTAGCCACGCCGAGCTCTGTCATCCGTTGAGACGACGTATACAGGAGTGTCTCTGCCTCGTCGACGCGCATTCATATCAGGCCGCCGCATCTCTGAGATAGTGCGTTTCCTCTGCTCCTCCTCCGCAGCTCGGCGTGCCATGGCCATCTCCTTGAGATAGCGTTCCGTTTCTTGTGCACGCGAGGAGGAGATTTTATAGGTCCCCTCACAGAAGAAGCCGCCAGGGACGCCCCGACACTGGTAGACGCCTTTCGTGGTCTGCGGGCTATTCGAGAAGAGACAATCGCGTTGGGAGCATTTATTGTGGTATGGCGAAGGCCACCCAGGAGGGAGTGCTGAAGTCTTCGGTTTCCTGGAGACTGGAAACCCTCAGTCTCATGACGGGCTGGAAGCCATGTTGGTAGAGCACTCACAAAAGATCATGATAGTTCGTCAGGATGTGGTAGGATGTATTCTGGGAAAAAGAAGAGGCGACGGTTCTGCCTCGAGCTACCTTATGAAAGGGCCGTGTAAGCATTGGGAACGGCATTGCCTCCCCGACATGCATTAAAATCGTGTTAATGTGATGAGGTCAATGAGGCGGAGGGTAACGCGTAATGCCGCAGCCTCCGGTGGCGTTGTTCATCGGCTAAATAAGGACCGTCCGAGGAATCATTGTATCGGTCTACGATCATTGGTCACCGCCCTGATAATGCTAGAACATCCTCGGACCTGTGTACAAGGGCTGGAAGATAAGGCATTGAAAACGTCGACGACTCTTGGAAGTTGTCGGGGTCGAGGACAAACATTGCGTGCGCACTAAGACAAAGGGGGAAAACACCGGCTACAGGGAGAAATACACGCTGTTCGATTGCCGCCAAGTCATAAAGTGACGCGCATGTATGTAACGGAACGGGTGAACGTCGCCACGCGAAGTGGAATCGTCATTGCTTGCATATTCGTCCTCAGGCTGCTGCATTGACCTCTTGATCGAGCGGCCCTCATTCAGACCGTCTGTAGTACCAGGAATGCTATCTTGGTAAACAAGCGGGCAGCGATATCGATAGCCATTCCAGAATTATTCAAGGAACTATGCCACGTCCGCAGAATAGCGTAAACCTTAAATCCACAGGTCATTAAGGTAACTTTGCAGCCTTCATTTCCGCCTCGAGGGGACAGCGAGGCAGCCAAGGCTTGATAAGGCGGATATAGCTCGCGAGATGAACCTCTTCCACGAAGTTGCATGTGCGGAATTACTTATCCATCGCGGTGGAATCCCCGGTTGAAGCAGCCAAGGTGGCTTGGCCTTCAAGTTCCCAAATTTACTCACCAGTGCCACGGCGGTGTTTGGCAAAGGCTTTAGAAACAAACAAATACTCCTGTTGCGCTCCACGTGGCAGCCTGAGATAGCAACAGCGACCATCATGGCCCAAAAGCGAAAAGCGGATGATGCCGAGTTGGTGGACCGACCACCTATACGGAAACGATCGTCATACTTCACCTTGCAATACCCGAGCCTTTCACATGCGCCATCAAAACCACCACCTTTTCAACAACCGACTCAGCTTGTGACGTTCTCGTATACTCCCGATCATGTTCTCGAATTCAATGACTCTGCCTTACGCTACTTTGTTGACCCTCCACATGGGGCCGACCTTGGGTACAGGTACGACAGATGGATCAGGCGACCAGACGAACGTGGTCGATTGGATGCGCTATTGATGGCATGGTCAAGGTTCAAAAAGAGTTTGAGCGAAGGAAATCCATCATCCCAGTCTAAACCACCCGACGTCAGTGTAATGAGCTGGAGAGGGATCATGACCAAGTAAGGTCACTCTATCACTGATCTTTTAATTTGATTGTTCATATTGGTTTCACCCGCTCTTGTGAGGGAGGATACTCATAGCACCTTACGAAGAAAGAGATGGCTGGGAGCTTAATGTAATGCGTGTCGGCGAGACCTTCTACTTAGAGGAACACTTGACTGATGCCAAGCTCCAGGAAAAGTAAGACGGTTTCGTCCAGTATCGCGGATTGCTTACTGAGTCTTCAGGAATAACATGGAGCCTCGCCATCGACTTCAGTCATACTACGGATATGCGTTTGAATCTTACTGCACGACTTCAGCTCCAGGAGACCGTGGGGACGCAGCTTCTAATGCGCGAGGTTGGGGCGGGGACGTCAACACTAATGTCCAATGGTGCAGCGTCGTAAAGACCAAGCTTGGTGACCGTCGGATAGTGATAGGGGGAGAGGTTGATTGCGTACGTGGTATGTTCGATTGTCTGACTGTCTTTCATGGAACGTAATGTCCGAGGGGTTGTGGAAGCAGGTCGGCACTCTGGAAGCACGGACGGCTTCGTTGAATTGAAGACGTCGCTGGCTATTAGAGGGCTTTCCGACGAAAAGAAGTTCGAGAAGTATGTTCTGACATAAACAGCTCCCAAAACAGTCGATTCACTATCCACTTATTAGAAAACTCCTCAAATTTTATATGCAGTCATTCCTTTTGGGTGTACCAGTACGCCAGTTTCGAGGTTCTGGCGTGGCGAGCTAATGACCCAGTAACACAGGAAATCGTCGTTGGGTTCCGCAAACCGTCCGGGCAGCTTACGACCACGCAGTCGTTTCAGACCGTCCAGATCCCCCGACACGTCCGCGGGAAACCTGGGGCTTGGGATCCGCTTATTTGCCTAGACTGGGGGGACAGATTTCTTTCGTTTCTGTTCAACACTGTGCAAACGAAAACAGGGAAGGATGTTTGGCGTGTAACGTTCACTCCCAAGGTAGGCATTACCGCTACTATGCTTGATGGGGCTGGAATGGAAGAGGTGGTGGGTGGTGAGGATCGCATCGGATTCTTACCTCGATGGTATTGGGATGAGGTAGCGCCGCCAGCGACAGAGGAAGCTGAGTTGGAGTTTTTCCACCATGACGAAACGCCGCAAGGGCATGCTTCTGGTGGCGTTCCCTCGGGGTGGTGTATTTGAGCAGGGGTCATACGATATCATCTCTCACGGTCTCACCTCTGCTATCGACTATCCTCCCGATGACACCTGTGGCCAACCTGTAATTGATGTTTGCTTGCGTGATGCTCGCGGAACTCGTGCACATCCTGAACTCGGATCGTCGACATCTCTGTTGGAATCCTCCGTGTCAGGCCAGTTCATAACCTGGTCTGTGTTCATTGCATCCCCGAACCTTGCTAACCGCCTCATCCAATCTAGATCTAGCGCATTTCCTCCTGCAAAAACTGGAAAATAGGAGGTTTTGCTTATATAAGCCTAACTACTGGACGTTAGTGCGATGTCCAACACCACTTGTTAACCGCCATAGCTGGCACTAGAATTACTCCCTCTGATTGTACTAACTTAGGACCATAGAATCCGTAGGCACAGGCAGGCCACCTCCCACTAACTCTCAGGTACCGACTTCGCCGCCGATGCTGGAAAAAAACCGATTTCCTAAAAAAAACAGGATCCCCAAACCAACAACCGTCTCATCTCTGATGGTGATGATTTTAACATTAAATTCAACAATCTTCTTGGACACAATCTATTGACTTCAGGTGAACTCAAGGGAAAGCCCCAATGCCGGTTTTATGAACATTCATTGTGTCAATATGGTCTAACTTGGCTATTCTGACGTCTGTCTTTCCTAGATGTGTGTAGGAAGGTCCTCATCATGGGACACTTCGTTGACGATATGAGTGAGTGGTAAGTGTGACAAATAAACTAGTGACCATGACTGGAGCGCTTTACAGGTATTTAACGAAATTGACACACGCGAATATGCAGCCCTCTCCCATATAGTTGACGAAACTGGCGTCGTTATCACGAAATTCAGGTCAGGAGACTTGTTATCATACTTGCCACCATGTGTGCTACACCATGGGTCCCAGCACAGACGTGTCGCAGATCGAGGCACACTGCCATTGGACTTTGGCCACTGCCTTCTTGTTCTACGGGCTGCAGCATACCAAACCACTTACAGCCGTCATCGCACATGGTTCGAGTTAAACTTCAAGGACACCAAGCGCTCTCGCTTTCTTTCTCCGCAGTTGATTTCCGTGACAGTCCCCCCGTCTCCGACCACGAACCAGAGTCATCGAACTCGTTCTAAGCGTCGCCGCGTTTGTCCCAACACCGCTCCGATAACCTCCGGCGCTCCGTCCACCCATTCTGCTGGTAAGGGCTGGGGTAGGCAAACCACAGGCTGCACTCGCTGGTACAACCCCCGTCCTACCTTTAGATCTCGATCGAATCCGGGCTGTGCAAAGACTTCCATGAAACTTTCATTTGTACTGTCGTATGTTCACTGTATCATGACTTTATGGTCATCGATAAATCATCTTCTGCACCACATGGCATATGAGGTCTATTTATCCAATCCCACATACATGCGGAATGCAGACAGATCTTGTGGATCAATGATGACGTTGAGAAGGGCAAGACCCAAGACGCAGCACAGCGAAGCCTGCGAGTTCACGACCTATAAAGAGGGTATGGATTTCGTTTCATTCCAATCGTACTCCCAATATTTACAATTTATCCACACAGCCTGTGGGGCCTGTTTCATTATGCAAGGTCGTCGCCACCGTGGAGCAGCTGCCGAAACCCTCTTCCGCGGGCTCCGCCCAACAGCCTATGGCACCGGGGCCTCAGCGACCCGCAGGTCTGCGTGGTATTGACAGCCTGATCCGAGTCCTCCCACAGGTGGTGGGCCCCAGCTAGCTGACGCCGCTCAAAGTCTGGGTCTGAGCGGGGGTGGTGAGCCTATCGACTGATCCTGAGTCTTCCGGCAACTCCCACCAATCTTGTGACAAACGCGTCGTCTTTCGACGGCTGAATTCGAGCAAACCCTGGCCCTGTGTTCGACACTGCCCTCAGGTCTTCTGTTCTCATAATGTTTCAACAGGTTTGGAGGCTCTGTCGCGGCGAGTCAACGACCTAATGTGTAACAAAGGAGTCGTCGTTGGGTCATCTGGGCAGCTAATGACCACGCAGCCTTGTCAGACCGTCCAAATCCCCTGACACGATCGCGGCTGGTAAGCCTGGTGCGCTTATTTGGTTTAACACCGTGCAAACGCAGACAGGGATGGGTGTCTGGCGTGTGACGTTTACATCCAAGGTAGGCATTGCCGCTACTGGTACTATGCTTGATGGAGCTGGAGTGGAAGAGGTCATGGGTCGCATCGGATTTTTACCTCGATGGAGCTGAGTTGGAGTCTCTTCGACATGATGAAACCATGTTTCTACCTGCTGGTACCAGTGGCCTTCCCTTGAGATAGTGTATTTGGGGGTCATATGATAGTATATAGTCAGCTCGGCTGCTATTTCTGCTTGCGTGACGGTCGCGAAACCTGTCAACATCCGCGTGAACTCGGAGCGTGGTCCGGCGACTCCGTTATTTGTCGTCAATTCATGACCCCAGATGGGTTTTTGCGTTCCGGAAGTTCGAATCCTTGCTAACTGCTCCATGCCACATCACGCATTTCCTCTAACCTGAAAACAGGCAACTGCGGTCCTCACCACATGATCGTGTTTAATAGTAATCGATAAAATTTCGTGTCAAACTGTAGAAAAAAAGGTGAATTTCTCTAACGAATCAGGCACTGGCAGTTATAAAAAGCGTGGGAATCCGGATGAATAAGATGAGCGCGTCGTGGCGCGTGGTTACTCCTGAACGCGCTCCTCACCGTTTCACACAGCGAACAGCTTTTCCTTCCCGCTGCTAGCATCATCGTCAAGGCTCACCTTGACATCTCACAACAGAGTGCTGGCTGTATATCTGTCTACAAGTTGTACATATCTCTTGGTCATCCAGCAATAGACGCGCCCAAATGGTGACTCCGTCGTCCTCGGTAACCTCAGCGTCGCCTCCGACAACATATCTGCAACCACACAGTCCGTCGCTATCGACGGACGTTGATCCATTGGAGAGAGAAGAGAGAGAGAAAGCCGTTCGCAAATTTATGGCGAGTGCGGAACTTTCGGTGGTAAGTCCCTTGTTCCCTCGCACCCACCTTGAGACGCGTTGGCTCGCAAATAGTCGCGCCTGCAGCTATATCCGCATATTGGAATAATGCTACTATGCTGCTCAACGTGCTCCCCCCGGTGTTGCATCTTTTGTCTTGGCGACTTGTAGTGGCATCCTACAGGAATTCTCACCTCTCCTATTTCACCTTCTCTAGGTTGTACGGGGCCTTCGCGCCCGCTTGTCATACGCCTCCTATAAGGCTACCCATAACATCCCACACATTCCACTCAACGACCTAGAGGCAAAGACCCGTGCGTTGTCCGTTGCCTCACCCCGCTTGATCGGTACCAAGCGGAAAGCTACTGGAGGCAACAACTACTACAATAATCCTGCTACGCAGGGCAGCCTGACACGTAAGGGTGGCAATGTGCCCTCCCCGCTCGCATCTGGGTCATCGGGCATACCTGCCTTGCGCGGTCATTATCCCACGGGGGCTACAGGGTCATACCCGAATTCGCCCCAAAGTCTCTTCACAGCTCTTCTCGGCCCACCCCCGTTGAAGCAAGCACGTACAGTACATAATTCCCGTGATCCTCCCGTCCAACCGCCTTCTCGTTCGACTGCCGGATCTCGTATTCGCGCAGGGCATCAGGAAGACGCCGCAGCAGCTGCAGTACGCAGTATTGCCGAAGGTACACGCGCTCAGTCGCGTAGCCGAAAGGAAGAAGCGACTCGCGTGAAGACGAGGAGGAGTTCCAAGGGAAAACAAAAAGTGTCCGCGGAGGAAGCAGCGGATGTAGAGAGGCAGGCTGTGGCTACCCTGACATCGCTTCTTCAGTCACGCCCATCAATGGCTAGTGTATCATCGCCCCGTTCCTCTCTGTCGGCTGGATCGGATGGCTCGTTCCAGTCCCTATCGCACTATGCCCAAAGCTCTACTCGAACAACCACAGCTGTGTCATCACTACTGCCATCTGCAGAGTCATCATTCACCATTCCGAGCCAGGTTAGAGCGGCTACCCCTCCTCGAGCGGGCGCCGACACTATTCATTCTACCCCACGAGCCGATGATGAAGAAGCAGCAAACTTGATGCTCTATCTTCACACATCACCCTCTCCCGCTCGCCCCACTACCACGCGAGATAAAGATGCGAGCGATCTAGCGGCGTTCAGGACACTGAGCGGTAGCAGCTCGCTTCGGGCAAAGGGCAGGGTACTTTTCTCTGGAGGTGACGGTGGCAGGAGTCCCTTGCGAGGCGAAAGCAGCTTCACAGTTGACTCTTTTCCCGGAAGCCAGAATCCCCAAGTTTTGAGTCAACCTCTCCGCCTTGACACTTCAAGCGATGGTGCGGGGTCTCTGGCTCCGTCTGCTCCGATGGAGCCAACAGTGATTCCCCCCACCCCTGGTTCGCATGGGTCTCCTTCATCCCTGCCACCACTTCCAGCTCCACCATCACCTTTGAGACGAGCGGAATCCTCTGGCCTCCAGGCTCCTTTACAAGCCCCACCGACTCCTGGGAGTATACCGTTCAACCTCAATGATTTTATCAACGTATCCCCCTCACCAGCGGCGGCTACTGTCCCTCGGTCTGCTATATCGCTCAAGTCAGGCTTGGGTGCCAATCTCCGCACAGATCTTGGGCGGAAGCTTTTCGAAGAAGAGCAACATCGCCATCAACATCTGGGTTCTGGCATGGGGTCAGGTACTTACGGTGATGGCCTGCAGAATGAGAGGGATGGAAGTGGTCTCGGAGCAAGCATCGACCTCTCGACTGGCTAATTTCTTCACGGTGCACTTCTTTTATGGACGAGTCTCGTCTGTTTCACTCGCGAGCTCTCAGCACTCATCTCTCATCTTTCAACCCATTCACGCGGAACAATTCTGTCTGTTGTATCAACACTCTCAAGAACATCTGTATCAACCCTACAACCGGCTGGGCGGCGACGGCGGTGCTAATCTATTCAAGTTGTTGCCTCCATATTTTGGGGCGACGCATGGACTCGGTCACGGCGCGCATATGAATTACGAATGTTTTGTGGAAACAAGCAATTGTCCCGATCCCGCTATTTATTTATTTTCCATGACGTGTTTCTTGGTTCCTATCCTTATTTCCCTTGATTTCACACTCCTTTCCACCTGTGATCTCTTGCATAGGTAACAAACTCCCTCTTGAATGTCGACATCCCCTCTCAGCTCGGAGATCACATTTGGTTCTGTGGAAGCACATAATTTCTTGCTTATTTTTCTTCCTTCTTCCGTTATCGATATTCTGCAGCCCCCTTTCGAAGTCTTTACCTGCTTGGTCAGGCCTCCCATGTTGTCTTCACTTCCACTGTACTCACATTCCATTACAGCAATTTATGGTTTCTTGTTTCGTCGCAGGATTGCCAGTACATCAAGATGCTGTACGTTGGACCCTAAGATTATTACGCGTGATGATGATGAACCAATCGAGCCAATTTCATGATTGGTGGGAGACAAGCCATTCGTGCGTGGCACTAGTGTTCTGTATGTCATATCTGGACTGCGCGCTCTCTTCTCGAGCTCGTCTGTCGTCTTTCCAGATCTAGAGGAGGCCTGGCATGAAGTGGGCGTTGGAACGCATGCTGACCCTCGCAGGAGTCCGCTTGCTGCCCGTACTATGCCTACTCAGGTTGCTTACAACTTGCTCTGCCCTTCCCCCCTTATCAGCACAATTTATTTTATCGATGTTTCTGCGCCCACAGGAACATGATTCGGAGTGTGGGGTTGGTGTTACGACTCCGGGGGAAACTACCCCAATCTAGCCCGGTCTGTCACTACCGCTATCTCATGACTGCATGCTCATCGCATGTCCGGGTTATCAGGATAGGGCACAATTTCGGCTCGCAAGTAGAGGAAGCCTTGACTAACGCCCTGGTCTTCTACCTCGTCGGTGAGCGCCCGTTCCAGTCTTCCGCCATAGACCTTGCGGTTCATCAGACCCGCGATGGATGCCTCCACCACGTCCCGTTGGTAGCGACAATTCTCTACCTATTCTTCACGCTGGCCCTGATCCCGCCTCACGGTACCCCTGCCGTGCCTTTCCACTCCTTGTGTTCGAGACCTTCATCGTGTCTTGCATCGCTTTCATCTTTATGATTGGACTTTTGGGCACGGCCGCGAGGAGGTCCATTGCTGGGGGTGTCAGCATGACGTTTGGGCCTCTAGTGAGTAGTCGTCTCTCCGTGAGGAATGCGCCGGGGAGGCGTTCAGGCGTCGGACTGGGAGGACGCAGGGAATGCTAATGAGATTTTCCCGCTTTTTTCTCCTTTTTTTTTGCTTGCTGTGGTGTAGCCGTGGCTGAGACCGTCGCGGTTGGGCTGGTTAGTCTGAGCTCTTGCGGATGTCCTGCTCGGAAGGAGGGGAGGCAGGATGAGTGGGGAAGAACATAGTAAGGTCTTTTTGCCCAGACACCTAGCAGGAGGTTTGGAGTACAGCTCGCCGACATGCGATCTACGGATTCCTCTGGGGCTGAGACTGCAGGGCAGTAAAATGAGATGTGACCATGACGCATATATAAGAAATACTTAATCCAAGTTGATCTACAGTCAACCTAGTAGCTGTGTACATATCATACTTCAAAGCTCCACCCTCAGCCAGTTTCAGCGCCCTTCGCTTGACCTTCGCGACAAGCGACCTCCCAGACGTCTTGAACTGACGCCCAGTACCTCTTAGGGTCCAGCCGCATGTGTGCGACGTGACCACTTTCCTCGAACATCTCGCAACGTACGTTAAGGGATGCTTTCCTCGCAGCCTCCGCGTGTTGCTGTACCTCTTGCCATGGCACCAGATCGTCTTTCCTTGAGAAAATGTACAATCGGGGTGTTTCAGCGTTCATCCAGGGGAGGAGACGGGGCCTAGAAAGCTGCATCTTGAGGTATTCCATCACCATTATTTCCTGTCCGACAATCATTGACAGGCATAAACGGATGGCGTGTCCGATGTAGATGAGCGCTAGAGCGATGTAGCGGGCCACAGGGTTCCGGATGGCGATGCTGAAGGCCGCTTTGATGGTGCGGACGTTGCCCGTTGCGGGACATGAGTCCAGGATGAGGGCACTCACGAGGTGTTCTGAGGGAGGGATGGAGGGATATTTGGAAGATAGTAGACGCCCGAGGGCTGTGAGTTGGGTACAACCACCTGTTTGGGCAAACGTGGGTTGGACAATGCGGCGGGTGGATCATTGTTCTGCCTACCGTTCGAGAACGCGTGTATCAACACGCGTGGACGCACGCGATTAATTTCTTGGATCGAAGCTTTCGGGGGAGGAAGGCAGCCTAGGGTCTCTAGAGCTTCCAGGACGGGCAAAAGGCGCTTTTGCTGACAATGTGTGTAAGCTGGTTTCTGAATGACACAATTTCGTCTCTGTACCTTCGCCCGTTCGGTGGTCCAGATGAATGAAGGGCCACATTTGACCAGGATCTGTGTGGCATTAGGGTATAATTCCGCATATGGTCGTGTATAGTTTTGCAGGTGACGAGTCAGTGCACCCACTGTTCATGAGAGCCGGTGTTAGTTAGCTTGCTACACGCTGTCAAAAGATAAACGTACTCCAACCGAAAATGAGGATTACACTGCAGAAGGAGATCGTTACCTCGAACTCTCGGCAGGAATAGTTCAGACGTACTGTGGTGCAGACCCGTTCATATGCGAAACAGTAGTGGGCGCTTCGGTGCGAGCAAGGCTAATGTAGATCCCATCACCAATTGTGACGAAGCCCACAGGTGGTTGGGGTCGTGCCATGACTGCCAGGATCGAGGAAAGTTCACAACTTTCGGTATTGGAGAAATGACAGTCGCTGGGGATGGTGGAAACGCTAAACGAGGTTGTGTGCCTGCCACTGGCGGCTTTAAAGCTTGAATGCTTGAATGCCGTGATGGGCCAATTTTTGAAGGACTCGAAACTGAATCCCCCTTCAATAAGCTATTGATCACCAGTACTATGGTTTCAGAATACGCGCTGTCAACAACGAAAGTGTTTACACGCCCAAGTCTTACCCTTGTTCGTGTTTCAGATCAGATCTTAGAACGTTCAACAGTCACTGAGTGCGTACGAGTGTGAGCGTCAGTGACAGTTTTTGTGACCCTTGTCATTACATACACGTCGAGCTGATGTTCCTATGGATTCCAGCGATTTTTCTGTGTCGTCGGGATGTGAATGTCAGATTACTGATTCCCAGAGGTAAAATTAGTACATCCACGCGGCCAAGTAAACTTCTCGCATCCATTAAATGTGTGACTGTATTCCAATGATATGTCTGATTGAGTTCACTGAACACTGGATTCCGACAGTCAAGTTCATGAGTGTCCAGCAATCATCACACGTCAAGCACCATCGAGTCACAGTGGCGACACCAAAGTTCCGAAGGTCAAGTTATCTTCATCCTTCTTCGTCTCTTTCTCAATGCTTGCGGAACCCGATGGACACGATGCTGCTCCATCATTCAGCAATCCACAATGTATGGCATCATCCGCATGCTATCCAACTTGAAGTGAACTGACTGACCCTCGTTTAGTTTTCATTGAAAACAGAAACGGTCACTGGAAGTGTGCAATTTGCAACACATCCTTTCTTGCCACCAGCCGTGCTACCAGCCATGAGAATAGTGCCGCTCATGTCCGAAAAATCCGCGAACTAGATCATCCAACCACTCCCTCTGAGTTCACACTTCAAGATCTTCCCACTTCAAGATCTCCCAGTCCCCGTGCTTCCAGTGCTACCTATGTCCACGAGAAGGCGCCTGGTGCCTCAGTTGATGTGCGCATGCACGCCAGTCCTCAGGGGTATGAGGACCCGGAGATCGAGGCGACATCACCGCATATGGCCTGGGATCGCTACACGGCGTCCTTCAACGTTGATAACCCATTAGACCTCTTCACACGAACTTTCAGCGTCCACGGACCTGCACTTCCAGATGACGACAACGATCAGATATACGATGACTGGGGGGGGGATCTGAAGACCAGTAAGCCTGTCCCTGGGCCTCAGGACGATGAACGCACAAGTTTGGACAGCAAATTTGAAGAATGTGCATCGCCGAGCCCCTCTGACGAACGCTGGTCGGTTGCCGATGATATTCTTGCTAACTACGATGACACGCATGCTAGGGATCAGCATGGTGAGTGAATGCTTCGACAAGCAGCTCATCATTGATGTCACCTCACATAGACTATGCCCCCGATTTCCCTGTGCGCCCATCCAATAACGAAGAGTGGTGGTGCTGGCATAACAAAGAGGTCAGTTCAGGTTTCCCCCACGTCATAGAACAAGTTCCTGACATTCTATGCTCCCAGGAGGCTCTGTTGGATATCATGAGTGCCTTCCCTCGCATCCTTTTCTCGGAGAACGAGCTGCGAACAGTACAATGGTATGCAGCAAAACATGGATTGCATGGATGATCTCCCGTCAACGTGACATACCGAAACATAGGTACTACTGTGACGACTTATCAAGCATTACTTGATAAAGCCAAACCCATCTTATGCTACGGTGTCAAAGCGAGTTGGGGTGCGTTCCTTTCCACAGATACAATGTTTGTTGTGCACTGAGCTGTTTTTTCTAGAGCTATGTTTATAATCACGCTGCAACCCTGCGACTCTCTCTCTATGTGTCTGACCCCACCGTCAGACACACCATTGACGAATTCCTATCCAAACAAACCAACAACTTAAAATCAAACTTTCGGAAGGCGGTGAGTGGCCATGCTTGTTATTCGTGTTGTGTTTGTCCTTATACTAGTACGAAAACATTAGATTTTTAAGTCCGTCATGAAGAATGCGACTCTGGGTGATATGGCACAACAATTTATCAAGGAATATCACCTCCCCGAAGTCCCTGCGGCGCCGCCAACGGATATCAAAGCGGCTTTGGCTTTACTTGTAAGTCTACGGGCCCTAACACTGCTGGACATTATTTAATGCCTCCTCAGCGCCAAGTTGCCGCGCCCCTGGTGATGAAAAAGCACGCGAGGGGCGGAGACAGCGGGTTTTGGGATGGGGTTGAAAAAGAATTGGATAAACTGTATAAGCTCCATGGAAATGATCGTAGCAGTGCGGAATGGCTCTCGTGAGTAGGATATTTTTGTGTGTACTCTGCTGATGAGGCGAGGTGAATTCTAGCTGGGAGACACAGGTCATTGCGAAGGACGAGCAACGCTTCTCGCGTCTAAGTGCGGAAGACACAGCATTGACTCGTTTGGAGGTTGAGCAGTCATCTACTAGCAATTCCATCAGCAACGGTGCAGAGCTAGCGGAGGAGGACAACGAGGACGGCGACATAGACCTTCATGCACTCGGGAACATCGCCGCAACCATACCTTAATGTCAACTAAATATTACCATGTCACTTACCATGGTAACTTCATAAAATTCATCTATTACATTAAATACCTTGACTCGTAGTTCCGAATATACGGGCTATTCATGCTTGAGCAAGGACGCCTGAGCCAACCTGCGGCTTTAAAGAGGAGAGGTCACTGGCAGTGCTTCGGCATCGCGGCACAGCTGGAGAATTCGTCATATGGGTGGCCCACTGGATTCCAATGGCGTAGCTCGTAGTTTGCAGACATTTACTTGGCCATATCAAATCCACTGTCAACGCCCATTGGAAACCAACAGCACCCGTACCACTGGAATTCATAGGAACACAAGCTCGAGGTGTACTACCAACTGGCAAACGTTAGTACCGAGACTCAAGTCAACATGGCTCTTTGCCTGCGTGCACGGCTCTGGCAATACTTTCTGCACGGGCAGGG
>MU120973.1:0-36539 GCA_014904835.1 Paxillus ammoniavirescens | reverse complement strand
GTACACTGAGGTACATACTGCACAGGGAATCTTTCTCGTTGGTTGGAGCCCCCGAGCTCAGGATCGGCACGAGCAATCCACTGATTCGTAAGTTGTAAACTACATCACTATTACATTTTCTGGGCGCATTGACCATGCTCAGATAGCCTCCATCATCTCCCTCAGCTTCTGCTCCTCCATCCTTGGTACGAACTCAACCTCAAACGGAACCGGGCGTGAAACGGCTACATCTGTGAATGCGTTCACGTCGATCGGTGCATCAGGACGCTCCATGATCCGGAAAGACCACATGAGCAACGCAAAGTTGATGTAGAGGGAACGATTGGCGACGTGTAGCCCCGGGCAGACTCTGTTCATTTCAAAACGTGTATGTTAGGGAAGTGATCATGTTATGTCACAGGGCTTGGATCGAAAGACGTACCTCCGGCCGAAACCATACGTAAAGAAACGCATATCGGTGCGCAACTGGCCAGCTGAATCTAGCCATCGCAGAGGGTCGAAAGTTTCGGGATCGGGGAAAGCAATTGGGTCTCGTGAGATCGCCCTGAGTTTGTGGGGTCATGATTCAAGGTGAGCACAAAGTGTTATCGTGTGAAGTAGCCTACCAGTGGCATCCGTACACAGTCGCACCGGCAGGAATACATTGACCCCTCTATGTGAAGTGATCGTCAAACTCTGGTGACAAACTTTACACTGATCAAGCGAACACACCCAAATGATGTCTTTAGTTGCACGGTGGGGGAGTCCTGGGGACAACTCTCAATTCATGCGAACCGAATTGCCCGAAGACAGACGAAACCGTGCTCACCGAGAGGCACGATGGGTCTCCAACGAAGAGTCTCAGAGATGAAAGCATGTAGTTGTGGAAGTTGGTTCCAGTCTTCGAACGTTGGTGCTATGGGGAGGGTTAGATAATCGAAGCCATAGGCGAAGACGGTGCAGCGCATGTGCTCACTTCTGTCCTTCCCAACCACAGTGTCCATTTCTTCCTGAACGCGGGCTTGCGCTTCTGGGTGACAAGCTGCCGCCAGTACCAGAGCCATTAGGCCAACCGCGGTCTGTAATAACGTAGACATTAAGCAATAGTCTGATATGAGTGGGACGAACGGGGTGTAGCATACCGTTTCAGACCCAGCGGCAAATAGACTCCCTGCAAGATAAGCCATTTCATCATCGGACAAGCGATGTCCATGGATATTTTCAAGGAGCGTCCTGCCAAACGAAGGTCCCGCTTCGTTCCTCGACTGCCACAAATGTCGTCTCAGCGAGTGACAAACACTTTGTATATCAGCCAGTTCAGCGACGCACCATGTCATCCCTTACGCGTCCCAACTGATCTCTGAAAAGCGCTAATTCGAATTGGTGGGACTTCTTGAGGACTCTTCCATATCCGGGGACATGCTTCAAAAGGGGAATCCGGTCAACGAGGTAGGCACCAGGGCGCATCGCGGCTAGTAAGTTTCTAAGGTCTTCGTGGATGCGAACTACCTCCGGATCGTCATTAGACGTCGGGGTCGACTTTCCATACGTCACACGCAGAATAACGGAAACGGCGTATCTGAGAGTCCCACCCGTGTCAATATCCAACCTGCTGGGAACGCGGGATTTACGCGAAGCACGGAAAAAGCTCACCGCTGAACATGTTCCACGTGATGCTTGGGATCGTTCAGGATGTCAAGGAGGATGTCCCTCGCGGTTTCCCTCTGCAAGTCTTGGTACGCCTCTGCGGCTTTGGGTTGCAGATGCGTATGGACGGCCTTTCTGAGACGACGGAACCGTTCACCACTGCCTACCACCGACATGCGCATCCCCCCCGACACGATCTCTCCGAAGGAAATTGAACGAGGACGATCAACAAGTGCCCCTCCTTCTTTCTCCATTATTTCAGTAGCTGCCTAGGTGATGGAAGTGTTTGGTTGAAAATTAGTGCTACAACTGTTTACTCTGGGGCGCAGAGAAAGGACGCACATCCACACGCCCAATAATTATGATGACTTGACTGCCTTGTCGCAGTGACATAATTGGGCCATGATCCACCATCCAGCCCGTGAGGGTGCGAGCAACACTGAGCAACCGCGTGTATAAGTCGATTGACGAACAGACGCGTTGACTGGGACTTACTTGGAAGTTGGGAAAGCATTCTCCCAGAACCAGCATGCTGGAGGCCCAGGGGGGAGAGGAATGCCGTTCTTAGTGGAAGGAGAGGCTTGGTATTTATTGTACAGGACAGCAACAGCGGAAGCTGCTGCGACAACGCCCACAACACATTGAAGAGTCGGGAGTCTGCTGAGCGACATGACGAGTGCCGTGGGCGGAATCTGGCTAGGGTTGGGGATAATATCAGAAAATTGACACTGAAATACGGTCGACTCTTTACGATAAGAGGACTACTTTAAACCCAGGCCAAACCAGCGCATACACCAAATACATTTGGTGTCGCGAGCCGATGGGATCCCGCGCCAATATTGCTTAGAATTTCCAGGCTTAATTTAGTGAGATGATCAGGTGCGTGCACAATCGCGTCCAACTTACCCAGCGGCAAACCAGGCTGCTAGCTGACCTTGGACCCTCACAGCTGCCCTACAATTGTTACACAACTGTAACAACTGGATTGTACCTTCTCGGTACATCAGAACTGTGGCGTCCTCGTCTGAATCAGTCGTTGTGTGGGGAGAAATCGGTGCCGTCTGGACAAGGAGGGAGATCTGATCGGACGCAGTCATAGTTTATGGTTTCTATGCCAAAAAGAAATCGGCCGAGAACCAACACGAGTGGTGGTGCGTCCGGAGAGTTACCGAGGTAGGAGTGAGGGGAGGGGGTTAGTCTAGTCTGACGCTAGCCTGATATTGCACTGTCACTGGCAGCGGAAGATCCCTCGAGAGAAATCCGAGCCCAACTGACAACTTGAAGGGGCCGTGTCTCTAGGCGATACTTACTCGACGCCGAGTGTCGCATGGGCAGACCCAGGAAGCCCTTGAAACACCGAGCAACCGCGTGTGTAAGTCGACCGACCGACAGACGTGTTTACCGACACTTACTTGGAAGCAGTGAAAGCATTCTGCCATTAATAAGCAACGTGCTGGAGGCCCAAAACGAAGACGAATTTATTGTACTTGACAGCAACGGCGAACGTTGCGGAGGCGATGCCCGCTATACATGGAACTGTTGAGAGTCTGTCGGATGACATGGCAGATGGCAAAGAAATGTTGTCTAGGTATTTTTTTTTGGAATGGCAAGGATGGGAAATCTCTGCTCTTCATCATTATAGTTCACCACTGGCAGGAGAGTGTGAGTGGGGTGGGTTCAGCTCGGAGGTGGCTGACTTGAAATAACTCACTCGTCACGTTGTGCGCCATCCAAAAATGCCCGAACGACGAGTGACACGACCTGAATTGACACTTTATGAGTCACTATTCCGTCTGGATTTGCAGAAGGAATGTTCCATTCGCCATCGAAACACGACCGCCAGCCACATCAACGGAACTTGAACAAAGCATGATGAAGCGAGCGAAACCATCGAAGCGATCCTGGTTGTTTGCAAATAGATCAAGAGTGTTCTGACTGTATTTGGTCGAGGTGAGCGACACCTAGGACATAGAGGTAAATCACGCCTAAGTATCTGCTCTCGTTATGCCACTTGGACGAATAGCTTGAAGCACATCAACTGGGCGCTACGTAGCGCAAATGTCGACTCAATTTACATACTCACATTGCTCATTTACAGTAAGCGAGGGTGCCCAAACAATCCCCTCCTATCCAGCTATGATACCAGCACCTTGACCCCAGGCATGATCATTTCCCAACTCGTCTCACCCTTGCTTACCCGATATAATGAATATTAATATTCTCCATAATCTCCCTCAACTTCTTCTCTTCCATCCTCGGTACGAAGTCAGCTTCAAATGGAGGCGCACGCGAAACGACCGCTGCAGTCGTGAACCCATTCACGTCAATGGGTGCTTCGGGACGCTCCAGGATTCGGAACGACCACATGAGCAAGGCAAGATTGATGTAGAGGGAACGGTTGGCGACATGTAGCCCCGGGCAGACTCTGTTCAATTCAAAAAGGGCACATGCACGAAGGTTGAGTTGGATCTTGAGAAAGGACACGTAAAGCAGACGACACGCAAACGAAGACGTACCTCCGACCGAAACCATAGGTGTAGAAATGTATATCGGTGCGTAACTCGCCATTAGGATCCAGCCATCGCTGAGGGTCGAACCTTTCGGGATCGGGAAAAGCGACTGGGTCTCTTGAGATCGCCCTGCGTTGGTGGGGTTTTGATTAAGGTGAGCGGCATGTATCATGCGAAGTAGCCTACCAGTGACATCCGTACACCGTCGCACCGGCAGGAATACATTGACCCCTCTATGTGACGTGATCGTCAGAGTCTGACGACAAACATCCAACTGATGAAACGAACACACCCATATGATGTCTTTAGTTGCACGGTGCGCTAAACCTGGAGACAGCAATCAATCCATGCGATTCAAAAGTGGCACGGAGCCGTGCTCACCAGCAGGCGCGGGGGGTCTCCAACGGAGTGCTTCAGATATAAAAGCCTGGAGTTGTGGAAGTCGATTCCAATCTTCGAACGTTGGTGCTGATGGTGGAGTCAGATCATCGGTAAAATGAGTATGTTCATATGCTCACCTCTGTCCTTCCCGACGACCGCGTCAATCTCTTCCTGGACGCGGGCTTGTGCTTCTGGATAACAAGCTGCTGTCAGTATCAAAGTCGTTATACCAACTGCGGTCTGCGACGAAAACATTAATTGACTGATATGTGTGGGACGAACGAGGTAGAGCGTACTGTATCGGTTCCGGCGGTGAATAGAGCCCCACAAAGATAAGCCATTTCATCGCCAGACAAACGATGCTCATGGATGTTTTCGAGGAGCCTCCTGCCAAACGAAGGACCAGCTTCGCCCTTCGACTGCCACGAGGGTCGTCTCAGCGAACGAAACTTTGTACACCAGTCAGTCCAACGACCCACCATGTCATTTGTCACGCAGGCCAACTGATCTCTGAAAAGCGATAACTCGAACTCGCGGTACTCGCGGAGGACTCTTCCGTACCCGGGGACATATCTCAAAAAGGGAATCCGGTCCACTAGGAACGCATCAGGGGTCACGGCTCGTATGTGTTTTAAGTCTTCTTGAAGGCGAACGACCTCCGGATCGTCGTTTGAGGTCGGGGTCGACTTCCCATATGTCACACGCAGGATGACAGAAGCTGCATATCTAGAGGACATCAACGCCTAACCCCTAAAGGTGGATTCACGCACAAAACAGTCAAAGCTCACCTCTCGACATGTCGAACATGACCCTTGGGGTCGTTCAGAACGTCTATTATGACCTCCTTCGCTGCGTCCCTCTGTATATCTTGGTATGTCACCGCTGCTTTCGGTTGTAAATGTGCGTGCATGGCCTTCCTGAGACGGCGAAACCGTTCGCCACCCGACATCATGATCATGCGCATGCCCCCCGACATGATATCCCCAAAAGCGATTGAACGAGGCCGATCAACCAGTGCCCCTCCTTCTTTCTCCATTATCTCAGTAGCTGCCTGGGTGACAAAAGCGTCTGACGGAAATCAGCGCTGACTTAATCGGACAGCACGTACGTCCATCCGTCCAATCACTATGATCACTTGACTGCCTTCTCGGAGAGATATGACAGGACCATACTCCGCCACCAACTCCTCAAATCTGTGGGCCATACTGAGCAACCACATGTTCAGTCGATCGAACAGGCAGAGACTTTCAACGGGACTTACCTGTAAGTAGGGAAGGAATTCTCCCAGAACCAGCGTGCTGGAGGCCCTGGAGGAAGAGGCATGCCGTCCTTCGTGGGTGGAGCGGCCTGGCACTTCTTGTATAGTACAGCAACAGCGCAAGTTGCTGCGGCAATCCCCACAACACATTGAAGAGTCGAGAGTCTGCTGAGCGACATGACGGATGCCAGACGGAATCTAACTAGGATTTGGGATAATATCAGAGGAACGACACTGAGATACCCTTCTAAGATTCCTTATACGAAAATAAGACAGTGCCTTCTACATGGACATACCATGCTCATCATACTGTACGTGCCTAGATTGGTGACCAATCCGTCCGTATGAGGGCGAGAAGGCTGACATTTTCAGTAATGATACGTGTTATGATCTTTAAATAGACAGCAAGGATGGGTGGCCATGGCTCGCAACACGTCGACAATTCCAAGAGTGAAAAGAAGTTCGTTGTCAAGGGTCGGTACAATCCGCGACGTATCACTGTCGATGCAAGTTGCCCAGGAAGAACGTGTATGGTCTAGCTTCGAGCCTCTTGGAGCTCACAGCTACATGCCCTACAATCGTTGGACAAGGGATCGTACAAGCTCTCGGTAAGCTTCGGTACTGTCATCGAATCTCAGTCTTCGACTTTCAAGGAAATGGGCCAGCATCCAAGAAGGACCGCGAACTGTGAGCGAGCACAAAATCATGTTTTGAAATTGCAGGGGAAAACCGGAGTGACCTTCTGCGGAAGACCGCCCAGTGAGGTGGGATCAAGGGTTGCCTAGAGGATTATTGGAACATCTAAGTGGCATGGACGACTCGGATGACTCGGAAAGTCGAGTTCCAAGATGCTCTCCATAAGTACTGTGTCATCGTCCCAATCACTCGTGGTGTGGGTGTGGACATGGGTGCCGTCGGCATAAAAGTTTCTTGCATACAAATTCCTGCAGTGTGCTCCCTAAGCCGACTGGTAGACATATGGAACGACTTTGCAAGCATGACCGCACACGGATGGGAATCCAATCGGACTCGTAGGGAAGCGGCCGAGACCGAAACGAGTGGTAGTGCCGCATCATGGTGGACTCTGTCTGCTCCCTAGTGTTCACCAGCGTGATGGTGCGCCCCGAGAGTCAGTGAAGGTGGAGGGAGGGCAGGGCGTTGCTCTAAGAGGCTAGACTGGCGTTGTACTGTCACTGGTAGAAGAAGAGAAAAACCGAGCCTAACTGCCAGTGACGAGTAGCCCCATCTAACGACCGTGGGGCGTGGGTAGCGAGGTGGAATGCAAATAAGATGGGATATAATAATAACTTAGCAAGACGAAGCTGTGCTTCGAAAATGTTAGCATTCGCATGTTTAGAATGGCGTACGGTACATAGTTGTCTGATAACATTTGGCAAGGAGACTTGAACAATTTTCTTCACATCGATCCGCCAATCCAGCGCAGGGAGGGAAAACGACACAGACTGATTGCTGGGGAGCCTCTTCTAACTCATGGGGTATGAAAACGGGTCATCATGTCCATCCGAGCTAGGAATCTGAAACCGAAAAGCAAGGTCAGCTGGCTCTTTGTGTGGGAAGAACACAGATAAGTCAGAGAACCGAGAATCGACACTAGAGACCTCTGGAAAGATCTCTTTGAGACGGCACTTCCTAATTGCATTCGGTTGAAACTCATCACGGGTGGGGGGGAAACACCGGATAGGACGATTGGAACATGACTAACCTTGAAACTTTTATAGCTTGACGCTGGAGTCTGGAGGCCAAAGCCAGCAACTCTTATTTGATGGACATCGAGCAAAGTCAAATGTGGCTGTAAAATATTCTAGCTCCGATTTAAATAACAGGAAAAGAAAACCTTGTCCCCATCGTGATTGCAGGGCATTTCTCACGAACACGACAGCCGAGCATTAGGGGATAACAGGATAACAAAAAACCCTTCGCAAATCCTCCACCAAGTTCTTTGGTGATATATTGTGAGTGTTTTCTTCCAAGATATTGCACCAGCAATGTGTTATCTTCTGTGATTTTTCTGAAATTTATGGATCAGAGGAGTCGGGTAGCCTGATCGCTTGCTGGGATAGCTAGTTTTATCTTGCACTGGATAACTTTTTTTCTCAACTCTTGGGTTATTTCGTATATGTATTCGGTTTTTGTTGCAGAGATATTTTCCTCCTCGTCCTTGCTTCGAATATTGCACTTCTGCCACGATGGAAACGCTAACATGCACCAAAAGTTTACACACAGCAGCTCATGGATGGTGCTTTGCCGAACCTGCCTGCTGAACCAGGGCCCTCTGTCGCACAAGGTATGTGTTCTATCGATAACTCCATAGCCGCCTTCACCAATCGTCATGCTGCAGCCACTGCGGATTCTAATGATCAACCCACGAAACGCAGGCCTGGCAGGCCCAAAGGGAGCGGAAAAAAACAGCCCACAGATAGCCCTGTGATGATTGGAGAGAAAATCAAGCGACCCGTCGGACGACCCAGGAAAGACGGTCTTCCTGCTGGATCTGTCGGTGCCCGTCGAGCAAGTCACCTACGTAAGCCTTCTGGAAAAGCAAACGCAGAAGCTGCGCAGCTCCCACCAGGTGTACCTTTTCCAGGCGTGAGTATCCCCGTCATCGGAAGGTGGTCCCCCTTAACATAGTGTCCTTTGTCAGGCGTACTATCCTCAGCACCCCGGAATCCCAAATTGGCAGACGGGGTTTGCCTTACCCGGAACTCAGACATCTATCTCGGCACCTCCACTCGCTATCTCCAATGGTAATGGTGCGACAAGCGGATCATCTCACCAACCGTTCCACATCGATCCCAATCTCAACAGGGATGAATGGGCCGAACTTTTACGAGCCAAACCTGATTTGTTTCTGCAATCATTGCTCGCGGCTTTGGCCGCTCCGAACCCTCTGCCGAGCGCAGGACCCACCGTTGAGGATGCCTTCAAATCTCACCTCGCTTCCTTAGCCCCATCGTCCAACCAAAGCAAGGACGCGCATTCGATACCTTCATTGTACTCGGTTCTGAAAACCTTCTGGCTCCCATCCTCGCCAGCGTATCTCTCCCTGATTGCTTCTGGTCCGAACGCTCGCACTCTCTCGGAGCATAAATTCCTTTATTGGGATCCTCTTCCACTTGTGTTCAACGGCATCGCGTGCACTAGCTGTGCTTCTCCACTTACCAACCGGGGCCGCATCAGAAGTGGACCGATCAAAGTCTACGACCTCGAGAAGCCATTCTTCATCATCGGTTGCGAATACGTTTGCAAAAGTACAACATGTGTTGTTGCCACTACACCCGATGGCCGCAAGTTCGCGAGCACGGACGCCTCGATTATGCAAGCTCTCCCAGCAAGGCTGAAAGAGGAGTTCCCTGCTAGACTGCTTCAAGGTGATTCTGATATGGGGAGTGGGACGAATGTCTGGAACTGGCACGCAATGGGCGTGTCAAAATCTCTGTGGAACATGGTAAAGGGCTGTTTAAGGGTGGGAATGTCTAAAGATGCTATCCTCCATGTCATCGGCGCCATCCAGAACCCTCTCAGAGACGACAAGGAAAAACATGAAGAGGAAGAGGAAGAAGATGGCGCAGGTGAGGACGCTCAAGGCATCTCCACCCTTGTCCAACCTGACAGTGGAAATTTGTCCACTTCTCAAGTGCGCACTCCATCGTCATCGCTCATTGTACCCTCGATGCTAATGACGCGACTAGAACACTTCGGATGAGTATAATGACGCATGGAAGGCGAACAGTGCTGCTGCTGAAGTTGGACCGAGTCAGGCTGCTGCGCCACAACCGCCGCAACCCCAGTCTCAACATCAACATCAACCCCAACCGTCATCGTCTACGTTAGCTGCTAGTGTTGCACCTGACGTTCCGGCTCCGGCTTCGACATCCGCTCAACCCACTCATTTCACTTTCGCGCAGCCTGGTCCCTATGTTACTTATCCTTATGCTGGTTATCCCTACTTCGCTCAGCCTACTCAAAACCAAAACGCACCCCCGCAGTCGCCTGCACAGCCAGGAGCAGATCAGAACGGATTGAAGAGACCATTTGGATATGGTGAAAACACTTCCGAAGTAGCAATCCTAGAGCCCTCGCAAAAGCGCACGCGGCACTGCTGCAAATGTGGCTCTCAAGACTGCAAAGGCAAAGGCGGACGCACCTTTTGTCTCAACGCCTGCCAGGACTGTGGCAAGATAGATTGTCGTGGCAGGAACAGCAGACGACCGGATAAGCTTTGCTCGGAGGCTTGGAATTGATCTATTTTGGTTACAATCATAAAGTGACTGCACTCTTATATCAGTGCCAGCTTGAGCTCGAAACTTTCGTTGATTGTCGTGCTTGTGTTTCCAGTAGGAATATCCATACGCGGTGATTTGTACTATCGATAGGCACGTCAATTTGTATTCTTCTGTTTTACTTATACCATCGCGAGGTGTCTCCTACCAGATATTGTTTGAACAACAGGATGCGGAGAAACCGAAGACCGGTTTACAGAGGTGGAGCCAACTCTGGCGTCAGCGACATCGTTTTGAACGACAGCTGTAGGGGCAGAGACCAAGAAAGACTTCTGAAATCGTCTAGGGCACATGCCTTTTGTGACGCAGGTCTTCGAATGTCAAGGATGGGGAGGAGTGCGATGCTCAGCTTGAGTCTACAACGAAAAGGGAGTGGCAGGCGCCCTCAATTGTCATCGTCAATAACGCTCGGGATATAGAACGTGAGCACGCCTCCCGCGTTGGCCACGTCTCCGATGTACACGTACAAAATCGCACAATGATTGTGACAAATACCTGAGGTTAGAATTATCCACCGGGAAGACATGTTGAAGGTATGACGGAGAGACGCACATGCAATGGTCGTAGTTGAGACTACGTGGCTGTTGAGAAATTTGATGAAGCTGCGAATAGATACGTGAACAGAAAACATTTTGTCGGGATCTGGGTTTTCAAGAGCTTCCGGCTCTGGTGCATTTTCGTCGGGGGCTTGTCCTATGGTGTTGGCAAATGAGATGCCATTTACGGCCAAAGAGCAAGGCCACATACTCATGGATGGATTCGTGCATCCGACCCATTGTGTTTCAAGCTTGACCGTATCTGTATTGATGGCAATTTGGAGTTTCCCACTGTTGTTGGCCTTGAGGGTCAAAACATCGGCAAGGGGACGAAGTCTTTCCACGATGGTGCGCATTTTCTGCAATTGGGGAAGCAGAATAGTAGCCTTGACACCGCTGGGTCATCAAACCCTACAATGATGCCAAACTATGCAAACTTACCTCTGGGTCGGGACATAGGGGTTCACGAAGTTTCTCAACTTCGGCGGGCTGCATCACGTCGATCCTGACATCGTGGGCGACGCGCACTTTGCGACCCGTCCGCGAGACGCCAAACATTTCGAAACTGAGCATGGCTTGGTCGTTTTTCTTCGCTAGTTTCATGACGAGCTCTTCGGCGTCATATGTCGGCATGATTGCAGCTGCAGTTGAAGATGACGATGCGGAGGAGGACGACGATCGGAGGGCAGATAGAAGTGCCTCTGTAGATAGTGTAACAGTGATTTTGTTTTCTGCATTCGACTGTATTCGGTAGTTGGTGAATATCGAGTCGACTTTGACGACGCTGTTGCCAGTTAGTCAAGGAGTAGAAATTATCGAGCGGTGGAGGGCTCACGACCAGACTTGGATACCTCCTTCGTTGGCGTCATCGTTGCAAATTATGTGCATCTCGTTCTCAGTGAATTTGATGATGCATTTCTTTTGCAATTTCTCAACAGCCTGGATGATACCTAACACGGAGGATAGTGAGTGATTCAGATATGACGATCTAAAGGAGGTTGACTTACGGAAGAATATGAGAGCGTTTTCTATCGTTGCTCTAAATCGCATTCTGGTCGCACTGCCCTGGCTATTGAAGGCGCTCTACAGTATATTTGGTGGGGGAGAGCCTAGTCTCGGAGCAGAAGCAGAGTTCTAACTTCTTGCACCGCGACGCGAATATGGAACACGGTCACGTGCGGAGATGAGCGGCTGTTTCCGAAGAGCGTAATTCGCGCTTCGCCGTAAAGGGTTCGAGTCGACTCGGAGGTTTGGCAGCACGCACGGTCGACTCTTCTCCCCTTACTGCCATGTCTAGAGAAATCATAAACATCCAGGTAATTTAATCCACTTTCTCTGATTCAATATGTCTGAGATACATCCTTGGTCAGGCTGGCCAGGTAACTGATCATCCTCACAATTTCTCCGGATGCCAACCCTAATGACCTGATCGTCAAAATTCAGGCCGGAAACCAGGTTGGAGAGAGGTTTTGGAAAATGCTTCTCGCCGAACATGGTCTCGATGATTCAGGGGTAAGCTGCCTCTAAGTTTAAATCATGCCATGCTTCAGAATTGACAAAGTGGCATTGGCACGCGGGTTCAGATGTACGTGGGCAAAGATCCTCTGCAGATAGAGCGTGTCAGTATATTTCTGAAATTTCAAAGTAGTAAACTAAACCTTGTATCCTTTGAAGGCTGGTGTATACTTCTCGCCTGTCGATTCGGCTGGCCCAACCAAGTATGTTCCGAGGAGTGTGCAGATCGATCTCGAGGCCGGAGTCTGCAATCACGTCAGTGCTCCTGGAGTACTTCTATCGACAACAACCAAAACTAACGTTCCCACAGATACGATCAGGACCGCTCGGAGCGCTCTTCCGACCGGATACATTCTTTACTGGCGACTCAGGGGCTGGAAATAACTGGGCCAAGGGATGTGAGTTGCAGCATTATGTGTGACGCGTGGCGCAAGCTCATTTTTCCCGGGAGGTAGACTATACAGAAGGTACCCCGTTCTCCTCGACTGTGAAATACAAGTTAACAATGTTTGCATTTAGGGGCTGAGCTCATTGACGGCATCTTCGATGTTATAAGAAGACAGTCGGAAGCATGCGATGCTCTCCAGGGATTCCAGATCATTCACTCCCTCGGAGGAGGTACTGGAGCCGGTCTTGGATCCCTTCTGTTATCAAAGTTGCGGGAGGCAAGCTATACTCATCTTACCCCCAAAGTTTATTCTGACTGTCGGCAGGAATTCCCTGATCGGATGCTTCAAACATTTTCTGTCCTGCCCTCGCCAAATGTTAGTCCACTAGCTGTACGGTAAGAAAGGAACTGATAGCAAATATTAGGTGTCAGAAACCGTCGTAGAGGTCAGTTCTCCAGATTTGTACCACCGGCCTTCTAACCAGTGCAACAGCCATATAATGCCCTGTTATCCATCCATCAACTGATTGATAACTGCGATCTGACAATTTGCATCGACAACGAGGCTTTGTGAGTGCACACATCCGATCATTCATGTTCGGACTTACCAACTGAGAGCAGGTACGATATCGCTGTCCGGACGCTCAAGATCAAGACCCCAAATTTCGACGATCTGAATCAGGCGAGTCAATGCAGTTAGATGTCATTGCACCATTGAATCGAATTATACGCGCAGCTTATCTCGAAGGTCATGTGTGGCGTTAGTACTAGTCTTCGGTTCCCTGGCCAGTTGAATGGGTGAGTTCTTTATGCTTTGGATAAAACAAGCGCATGACCGAGTTCTTTAATAGTGACCTGCGGAAACTTGGCATGAACTTGATCCCGTTCCCTCGAGTACGTCTTCGCGAGCAACTTGCTATTCACAATTGAAAATGCGTTTTCTAGCTTCATTTCCTCATGCCCAGCTTTGCACCTTTCTATGACCCCAAGGCTAGGGCGTTCCAAAAATTGTCTATCCCAGAGCTGACCGCATCGTAAGTAAAACAAATCGTTGGTCCGATCCACTTTTTCACTCTTTTTAGACTCTTTGATCGCCGGAACTTGTTGGTTGCATGCGATCCACGATTTGGGTGAGTGTTGATACTTGGCTTTATTACTCTATGTTTTGACATGGTCTATAGACGATATTTGACTGCTGCGTGTATCTTCCGAGGCAAGGTGTCTTCTAATGAGGTAAGCGGACATGACTGCCTCACGGAATTTTGATTAAGGACCTCTTTCCCTCAGGTGGAAGTAAGGACCTGCCCTTACCTCTGAAGTCGCTTGCTAACGGCTTTGCAGACTTCGGTTGCTCAACTGCAGCGCAAGAATTCCAACCTTTTCGTCGAGTGAGTATCGGTACTCTGACACCTCATCCAAGCTAAACATGTGGCTAGGTGGATTCCTGACAATGTCTCCGTATCGATGTGCTCCGTGCCTCCTGTCGGGCAACCACAGGTCGGTCATGTCGATGTGTATATACATAACATTGCTTAATCTTGCTTAGGCCGGTATCGCGCTTGCGAACTCGACGTCCATGCAAGAACTTTTCAAGCGGAACCTAGCACAGGTAGGAACTCTCCCTCTCGGCTGATGGTTTAGTTACTGATCTTCTCACGCTTCCAGTTCTCCGTGATGTTCAAGCGACGAGCATTCATTCATTGGTACACCGGAGAGGGAATGGACTTGATGGAATTCTCCGAAGCGGAGAGCAACACAAATGATTTAATGTGAGACATTGCTTACCGTTAGGTATCTCGTGGCTTCTAATTTTTCCCTCCTTATCGCATTGCAGCTCTGAATATCAACAGGTAAGTTGATCGATATCAGGGTTCCGGGTCTTGTCTGATGATAATCTGGTGGTTACAGTATCAAGAAGCCGGTGCGGAAGATGAAGAGGAGGCCACGGAGGAGACAGAAGATCAATAATGTTCGATCGAGCTCCGAGACTCCATTTGTTATTTTCGATTTTTTTCCGCTCCTCTCTGTTGCATGTCTTCTTGATCTCATCCCAGCACGCTACATTCGGATTATATGCATTCATCATTGGCGGATCAATGGCATTCTGATCAACGTTTTCTTTCCTCACAGCCCTCCATTTCTCAATTCAGGTTATATCAACCCCTTTAGCACGAAGCTGCGGGGACGTGGGGAACTCAACTTTACTTAATCAGGGGCTATCTGATACTATCGATTGCACCCTCAATGGACACTTTTTCTCCTTGAAGTGTCTGATATCGATTACTACGACACCCACGCTGCGACCTCGGCCAAACCTCGGTCACTCCTGGGCCAACCCCTTTGGCCTACCTGTCATCTTGGTTATCTAACGCTAAACTTCTCCGTCAAGTCCATTCCATGCTGACACTCTATTAATGGGTATCAAGTTTCTGATCGGATTTGTGGCTTTACCAAATCCTAGGCTATCCTAGGACACCACCGGAGAAACCTCGGCACATTGTACAATTGGCTTGCAAGTCACTCGTGCGCGTGATGTTGGAGACGGACCGCGATGTCCAAAAACAAGGCTGCATGACTTCTCTATTGGACCTCCGTACCAGCTATAAGAGCGAGCCGTTTGACCATGGCCCCTCAACATCCCCAACTGTAAGGATTCACAGTGCTCATTATGCAGTCGTGCGACTGGCCTTCCCGCTTTTTGGACCTGAAGCGCGAGATTGTCTCCGCGACCACTGAAGAGCGCCTCACGGCGTCGTGGAATGACCTACTAAATGAATTGGCTATTCGCACCGCCGAGATTGCACAGGAAGGTCCTGACGTGGGTGGACTTTTCAAGATGTGTGTTGCGATCGTGCTCACAACGTTCGATAGTTCCTTCCTCAAGTCACCTTTGCAGACCTGGAGAAGTTGACCCATGAAGAAATGGATGTCATTAGACGCAAAGGGACGGTTATCATTCGGGATGTTGTTGACCCCAAAGAAGCCTCAGGTTGGAAGACTACATTGGAAGAATTTATCAAGGCCAACCCACACGCGGACGGTACAGTTGAACCACCACTTCCTAGCACCAGTGATTCTAATCTTCGGATAGGTTTCCCCGAAGGCGACAAGCAGTTCTTCCACCTCTAGTCCGTCCATCTAACTCGAGCACCAGGCATCGTATTGAACAGATCATTTGTTTCTAGTTGGACCCGCCCTCAGGTGCAGGCTCGTGCCCACCCCAACGTCCTAAAAACCACTGTTTGGCTCAACAACTTATATCACGCCGAGTCCGGAAAGACTGTCGAGGGTGTGGATCTCTCGGTCCCCCTGGTATACGCCGATCGGTTCCGGATCCGCCACCCTGGTGTCCAATGGGATGTGCACCCACCCCACGTCGACGGTATGCCTAGTCACTACCTCGCTTAATTTATGATTGGACCCTGACCCCTTGACTACAGGTGGCTCAATCGAGCGATGGGAAGATGCGAACTTCCGCCGTTGCTTCCAGGACATCCTGAGCGGAAATTGGCGCCAGCATGATCCTTACGGGCTAGAGCACCGTCTGGACGCTCGTAGTTCTTTGTACGGAAGACCGTCACAAGCGACCGTTTTCAGGACCTTCCAGGGCTGGTTAGCTATGAGGTCAGTTAGCTTCGAGGATCTCCGTCACGCATGAATAACAAATATTTCTCCACTTCACAGCGAGACAGCGCCCACTCAGGGTACGCTGCGGGTCTTCCCCGACGTCGCACTTTCGAACGCATACACCATCCTCCGTCCGTTCTTCCGCCCGACCGTGCCTCTCAACTCGGCCGATATCCTCGATGCCAAGAATTGGAAGTTTGGTGAAACTTTATCTTCACTTCAGTTCGCTTTGCATCAGCTTATGCTGACCGTACAGATATCTCGACCCCCGACTTCCCGGGTATCACGTCTCAGGATGCCGGTTTTAAGGGTCCCATGCCAACGCCTGATCTTCATCCTCACCTGAGACTGGAAGAGACCATGACTTCTGTTCCAAAGGTTAACCCCGGAGACATGGTCTTCTGGCACTGTGTAACGGTTCTGAATCTCTTTCAAGTTCCACGCAGCTGATGGTCACTCCAGGACGTTGTCCATTCTGTCGAGATGGAACACACTGGAGACGAGGACTCGGCAGGTAAGCCCTAGATCCTTGCGTCACCAGTCCAATCAGGCAGGTCGCTAATTGCATTCATCCAGTCATGTATATCCCCGCCCTCCCAAAGACACCCCAGAACTCTACATACATTGCCAAACAACTTCAGACGTTCCTCACGGGTGAAAACCCTCCAGACTTTTCCAAAGCAAAGGAGGGAACTACCTATGTTGGCCTTGGTGCAGAAGCAGACATAAAGGAACCTATCAGCAGGATAGCTATGGGCCTTCCCATCCAGGTTGCCTGATTCAGTTCTTGAGGTGATGGTTCGAAGAGGAAAGACTCTTTGTATGCATTGTACTATTGTCAGAGCATGACACTATGCCAACCTTTCTATGACGAAACACAAGTGAGGGCAAGAGTTGCAGTACTGCATCGGAGCTAGTAGAACAAGTCCGGAAGCCTGGAGAGGCATGCACTGAAATTTTCACTCAGCATTTCATCAGCCGTTGCGCCGTTCTCTCCGAGGCAAGGCGCAGCGAAACTGGGAACAAGCATCAGAGCCGGAGGTATTTCTGCGGGATCCTTGGACGACTTCCAACTTGAAAGAAGAGAACGTGATGGCAGTGCCTTCTGAGGAGTAACCCCCGCCAGCGTCAACGCCTCGGCATCCTCAGACTCCATGCTAAAACCCAAGGCAGGGAGGCCGGGGCTGGGGTAACATACCACGCTAGGGGGCAGGAACTCGATTGGGGGAGGGGAGACCTCTGGCTTGGTTGGTCTGAGCGTGAGTTTGGCAAAGCGCAGTGTTTGAGTCTCTGACGTCAGTGAAGGAGGGGGGGAGGGTTGCGAGGGAAGCAGTTCCGCATGTCTGGACTCCGCAGGGGACGTAGGAGACACCACGGGCATGGTGAACGCCCGCATGCGAAGGGGGTGGTTGGACGGAAGCCCAAGTCCTAGCCCGATTGGCGCGGCTTTGGGTCTTCTACGTGCGAACTCGTGGTCGTTGCTGCTCCTCAGGCTAGACGAAGGCGGGAGCCCATGGCGATGCGATGGTTTCTCTGCCGCTGTGGGGTCACCCCGAAGCTCTGGGAGCACCTCCGAGTCGCGGCCTGTGCGCGTCGTATCTTGTGGATAGCTCACGAGCAGGCTCGCGACACGTTTGCGCTGCTTGGTATCTACTCGGTGAAGTTTGGGACGACGGCCCCCGCTAAGTGCAGCAGGCTTTTCCAGCGCCTTGCCTCGTTCGTCCCCGTCAGCTTCGTATCCCGCCTCATCGTTGGCCCGTGAAGAAGGGCGGCGGTAGCACTGTTTGGCGGCCTTGGTGGGCGCCTGCGAGACCAGCTCGCTGACTTGGCCCAGTCCTCGAGAAACTCCCATGATATCTTTCGAAGTCAGCAGCTTCCCCTCGCTTGATGGTACTGGGGAGGTTGGGGGTGTGATTTCCGTCTGGACGTCGGAAGAATCCGATGGCTGAGAGAAAACAAGGGTGGCGGTTGACGACAACCCGGAAGAAGCAGAGTGGAGGCGCAACACTCCAGAGCTTTCCTCAGATGATGATGATGACATGGAGCGATGATAGGTGAAGATGAGAGACCCAAAGACTGAACTTGGTGTACTTGAACAGAATCAGTGTCCAGTTCCAATTGAAATTTGCGATCATAAATGTTCAGCCTCTTAGTTCAAGTTGGAATCCCATTTGTGCAGTTTTGTTCACTTGCGATAATGGTACAGGTGTACAAGGGATGATCTACCACTTAGCGTAGGGCAGGAATTTTCCGCTGGAACAGAACTGCTGTCAGAACAACAAACCATGGAACCGCTCGAAATACCTACTCGAATGTCAGCACCACACGGTCACCCTTCGGGTCGGGTTTCTTGGTAACGTTGACTTTGCAATCGATCATGGACATGATACCATCACCGAACTACGGCAACGTGTTAGGTCATCCGGTGGCATCTTAGTGTGTATTTCAAGTACCTTTTCATGAATGACAGCCTAGGATGATGTCGTTTAGATGGGAACTGGTAAGGAAAGAACGATCACCGCGTACCTTGATGGCGTGGCCATAAACCAAGACACTCTAGAGGTGCCAAGGAGATTCAAAAGCCTATCCCCACAAACTTGGAGACAACCTACCTCATACAGACGGTAGAGGACAGGATCAGTTGGAGGCATTGGTCCCAGACCGCGATTCGGCCACCAGTGAGAACCAAGTTGGCTTTGAATGGTCACTGTGGGGATATCGAGCGCCCGTGCAAGGGCCTCGAGGTCTGCGGGATCCATTTTTGCCTGCGATGAAAAGCAGATGCGGTCTGACTTGGCGTTATCTGAAACTCATGCTTGATACCATACCTGGCCGTAGAAAACCGCAGCTACCCAGATTTCGTCCCTGCCGATAGCCTTGGCCAAATCTTCAAAGGTCAAACCTGGGAAATGTTCAGCACGAGCAAGAGCGAAAGCCAACATCCTTTTACCTTTGCTCGCCTTGGCTTCAAACAGCGTGGCGATGATAGGGGGGAGGTCGGCATAAGGCTTGTTGTTGGAGGGGACTGCCTGTAATCACGATCGGTCATCCGCGTACTAGAGTATAGAGATACGAACTGACTGCAGATTGGGACATCGTGTTCGTGCGAATGGTTTAAACTCTGGTTGGTTTATACCCTCTTATACCCCATCTATGTCCTTCACATAGATGGTCGGATAAACTTGACTCCATACTGCACGTGATGCCGCGGGAGAATAGGCGTGTTAACAACTGTCAAGGGTGGCGGCCATGCACGCCAAGCAGCGGGATCTCTGAGCAATCATGAGAGTTCAGCGCAGAAATGGACGGATATTCTCGCGGTCGCTCCTTCCGTTCCGAAAGACATCCTCGGCTTTGAAGTGTTCCGAACCCACTTCAGTCAGCAAAGCTTTTCGCCTTGCGAAGCGACGGTCTCAGAACGCATGGCGATTGATCGGCTCATCTACCATGAACACACAAACAGATTGTGCTATGATGGACTACCCTCGGGTCCTGACCCATCGTCGCCTACTTGCTTCCAAACATTTTTGGTGGCATGCATGAGTTCATACAGTTGCCCCAATTGCTCTGGAGACATCTAAAGTATCGCGTACGTTAGTGAAGTGCAACCATCTTGATATAAAGGCGGGTTACCTTCTCGAATACAGTAGGGTCAAGCCGTTTGAAGTTTTTGGCACTTGGGTCTTGCGGTAGCTCGTCCAGGTACATCTTCCACTGCGTTAGGAAACCCATCACATGGACAGGGTTAGTGACTTTTTGGTGGCGCCGATATTCTGTTATGGTGTACCCTGAGTGAACCTTCCACATGTCGAGAACAGTGTCATACCAGCCTTGACATAATCATCACCGAGAGAACGCATCTCAATGGGGAGTCTCCTGTGTGCTCTCAATAATCTACGGTAAAGACTAGAGTAGGGTAAACATGATACTCAAAGTCGAGGTCAACAGGCTGAGAGCGCACTTACGGGATTGGTGGGTATATCGTTGCGCTTGCTTGGCGAAGATTCAGAGGCCTTGCAGAAATGGATTCCGCTAAACGAACGTAGCTTCTGTGCATCTCCGCTTCTTGCTGATATGAATGGTTTGCGGGATGGGTTGTTGACTTGCACGAACAGCCCCTCTGGCAAGGTTCCGGAGCTTTCGTCAAAGAACTCGAGGCCTTGCACTCACAGAGAAGAGTTTTGGGTACCTCGGAGAACCAGCAAGAGAGAACGGAGAACAGCAGCACCAGTCCTGCTCCAGCGTAATACCAGAGCTACTCAACGTCCAACTCAAGTCCAACTTATACTAAACTTTTGTGACAATTTCTCCAGGCAGGGGATCACGTGACACCTATTTCCGCTGGTTCTACCGTCATCACAACGACGAGTTCTGAACGGGAGAAATACTATCAAGACAAAACGTATGCAATAAATTCATTCAGGGCAACACTCATCCCACAGATCCTTCCTGGTATATTGACGAAACTATGAGCCCATCAAAGGCTTGACATGCGCGCATGTCCCTCAACGAATGAAGACAAGCACGAAACCCTATGCCTGGTTCAGGGAGTGAAAGAAGTCGCGAGGGATAATATGCTAGCCTAGCGTACACCTTGCGGGACACCCTATGAAGCTAGGGCTTGGATTGGCACACATCGAACTGTCGATGGGTGCGCTGGTAGTAAGTGCATTGTTTCCGGGTGAGGCCAACTAGCCTGGCTCTTGCACAATTGCGGTTCGAACCCGAGTCCACCTGAGAGTGGGGTGTTGAACGGAAGATGCGAAACAAACCGAAGTTGACATACTGTGACAGTAGATTCATGTTGATGGGTTGCGAGTAGCAGGTGCATCCTCAAACATCCTCTCCAAACGAAAGCAGACTCTTGCCCTCGCGCTTTGACTTCTTTTTCGGCGCCTTCTTGACTTTAGGGCTTTCGCTGCCACTATCATCTCCGTCTGCGACAATACGTCGTTTGAGTTTATTGGAGGCCGTGTTTGATTTTCCCTTCGAGGATGAGAATGAGAGACTAGGTGCTTTTTGCTTGGACTTTGTAGGGACATCCTTGGAGGATTGCTTCTGTCCGTCCTGTTTCGGTGACTCGTCGCCAGATTCGACACTAATAGGGAGAGGGGGGAGCCCTTTCTCTGCCATCGCGAAAGCTTGAGCGCAGTGAAGAACCAAGCAATGCAACGACGAACCTTTCCGTCGTTCATTTTCCGCCTCTCGCTCCGTGAGATGTTTCCCGGCTCTCAACACGACTACCTGAGGCTTCTCGTCCTCATCATCCTCATCTGCACTTCCAGGATCATCACTGGGGCGCTCTGGGATCGCAGGGCGAACAGGAATCGGGGGTCGGCCTGACCCGTCATCATAGTATTGTGGTTCATCTTCGTCTTCGTTGGCTACTCCTTGGACTTGATTCTGGAATTTTTGCAAAAAAGCTGGGACGTGGGACTGGTACTGTAGACGAGAAGAAAGTTGTTGCCTGGTTGGCTCCTTTGGAGCCATTGGAGGTAAGGAACTTCCTGTATTAGCTTGTAATACTTCAAGCTTGCAGGACCCTGGTAATGCGGACACCGGGTTCAATTGTTAGAGGCCTCGCTAGATATTTACCACGCCTGCCTTTCCTGGAACCTCCTAGTTCCAAGTCTCCCCTAAGCCGCCGACGACCGTAGAGTCGAAGAACGATAGCATTCCTTCTTTGTTCCTTCTCCACTACGGGAACCTCCGAGACTTGTTCCCTTTAAATCCGTCAGTACTCGGTGGTCTGCGCAGCACTCAACTTGTCCTGATACCACCGATCCAATTGCTTGACAATCCCAGCTCGTCAGCTGGACAGCATGGCGGTGTCCCACAGAGAGATATCATTGTCCTTGGATGCGTTGAACGACGATATCCTGATCTACATCTTCGCTGCGCTATCCATTCCCGACATTCTCATTCTCAGACAGGTGAGAGGATCGTCGCAAGATAATACCAGCACCTCGTCCTGAACGTTGGCATAGGTTTCTCGACGATTGTCTCTTCTGTCAAGACAATATGCTGTTTGGCATAACGCCTGCAAATCCGAGATCCTCTACGACGACATTCCGTTTCCTAAAAGTCTTCTGACATCTCCCACTACCAAAGATCTCGAACGACAAACGCTCCGGGCTTACAAACTCGGAAATAATTGGAGGTCTTCCAACACAAAGCTTTATCATGTAGCAGCAGTCGCTAACAAGAGCGAAAGCATCGAAGAGATCAAGTTCTTGACTCATCGGGAACAGCATTGGGTCGCCACGACTTCTAGGGGAATCTGGTCGGACCTGTATCTTAGGGATTGCGATACCCTTCAAGTGGCTGCACAGTGGAGTCCCGGAAAAGCTCTTTTCAACGGAATGGCTGTGAACACAAATCATGACTCGGATGCAGCGATCGCAATTGCCGTTCAAAGAGAAGGGTTTGTATCTGAATACACCCTGAACGCGCTTTCGCTGAGCCGTTTCTAGTGTCATGAGCGTTGAGATTTTGTCTCTCTCGCATGACGACCCAACGTCTGGTGTAGAAATCCAGTCGGTGGCCACACTGGACACTTGTCACAAACCAATCGCGTTGAGAGGAGATCTCGTCGCGTTGTGCGATCACGATTCGGAGACTTTGATACTGAACTGGAAAACGCGAGAGCAATGCCTCCTAAAGAGCTCCGAGACATGGAAGGTGACGAAAATTGTCCCCAGATTTTGGTCATGAATGGCTTACTTCTGAGTAGGACAAACCCTTACATGTCATATTTGCTCAAGGGAACATATTCGTTGTGAGGGCTCGTTCGACCTGCGTTTTCACGGAGCCCAGGATGATGCCTCAGGGCAACGGTCTCCCCATAACCCTGCCTTACGCCTTCGCGTCTTTTGGCTGGGTTGATGGCGTTGCGCTGGCCCTCCGCCCGTCCACGCAATTTCATACCACCAGTTCTTCTCAGCCATCTTTATCTATGCTGGTCCGCACCAAGGGGGATGATCCGTGGAGACTTGAAGATCAGTTCAAGTTCCTGACATTCAACGCAACCCAGAACAGCACTAGTCCCTCTACCTCTCACCATGCACCGTCGATTGATAACGACACCGGGACATTCCCGTTCACACCTGTCTCTCGCCTTTATTCTCCTCACCATGGACCGCTTCGTTGCAGCGACATGGTGCTTGGTCCATACGGAACGGCTGTATGGGTGCAGCCCGCCGATTGGGCGATGGTAGGGTTGCTATCAGAAAATGGCTATCAGAACTACATCCCTGCGGCACCGTCCAAAGAAACTCTCGTAGTGGCCATCTTCCCAGGCCCTCTAAATCGTGGGTCATCAGAAGCCTCCATCAAGGTATCTTTCGAAAACAACGGATTTGCATGGTCGTGTTTGGATTACAACGAGGAGCGGGGACTCATAGCGCTAGGATCTAACTTTGGAGGGCTCACGATGTTCCGGTTGTGAACACGTTTCATGGGTGGGCTGTGTATAGTATGGTTATTTTGTGTAACCACCGATTTGTTGTACTGAGCGTGTACGTTGGCAAGAGATTTGCAAAAGTTCTTGGAGTTTCGGACGTTCACGAAATCGGGCTCGGTTCCAGGTGATGTTCTGTGATCCCGCATGCTGAGGAGCATACCCACTACTTGGGTGGATCAGGCTGTTCACGAAGGCAAACGTCTTATTGGCATGGCCTTACCCGGGCCTCCCCGTCCTCGTCGTACACACCACCACCGTATCATGGTCTCGTCCCTCTCATCAGGTACTGTCGCAGTATACGACTGGGCAAAAGCATATACTGTATCCTTCCATTAATATTGTCACGGTGCATGGTGCAGCGATAGTCAAGACCGATCGAATTCCTTTATTTTGCTACCACTGCAGTGAGCGATCATGCATACATGGATCGACCTGCTTTATATGCATGCCCGGATCCGGTACGAGGTAAATGTCGATTAGTGTACTAATTAATCGACATTTACTACATCGGGAGGAGAAGGAGAAAACGCGGCGCCCTTGAGGGAAACCTGGCGCAACAAACACTCCCGATCATAATCCGCCAGATCCGTACACCGAGATGAATTTTAGGAAATTAGAATATGTTATCACATATGCGTACGGTCATCGGGCCCGGAAGCTTTGGCCAGACAGACTCAGTACTACTACAAAGGAGATCCGTGTCATGGCATGGGTTCATTGAGATATAACAAGATATATTATCATTATCTCGAGATCTCGATATCATATATGTAGCTAGGCCGAGCGTGGGCAGGGATGCAATGGATACTGGGAATGTAATATGTAAGAGCGAGAGGGTTATTGGACCTGGTTACTCATTCGTTGAGCGCTGCTGGGATGGGATTTGAGCATCGTCATTTCGTTGAAAGGCTTTAAGTTGAGGCCGATTTCACCAAGCCAACAGTTCGCACCATCGGATCCCTGAAGCCCATAGTAGATATCGACCAAGTTTTACCCGCTCACACACGCTGGCAACGACCCTGGAGAATTCACAGCAACCCGCTACAGCCCGCTACGAGCTCCCACACGTCTAATTGGAGCTAGATCGCCCTGATCCGATATCGATTAGCAATTACCCTCTTACCGGGGCGGACCGGACGGATCTTGCGTGACGGGGCTCAGCCTCAGTGTGGGCGCGCTACTTATGGGGGGTGCGTGTCGTGATCTATGAATTCAAAAGGGGCGCACCGGAAGAATGGAAAACAGAATGCTGTGAGGTTGACGTTCTGGGCGGCGCCATCGTGTAGTACGCAAGTAATAAGTAGTATTATAGGCCTGTGTAGGTCTCCATTCTCCATTCCTGTGAAAAGTGATGGGTGGCGTATTAATGAAATGTTGTTTTAATTGAATGGATATTCAACGAGACGCGGGCGGTGGGAGCGTGCGCGGTGAACGGCGTGAGGGTAGATTGCCGCAAGGGTGAATGCTGTGCGACCATGGGAGGTGCTGCTTGAGTGGACACGCGTTCCACGCACCGACATATTTGCATGTGTGTCGCGCGGGGTTGGGAGCGAGCCTTCGAAACACTGGCCTCAGTTTATATACACCCATAGGATCCGTCTAGAAAGTCCAACATTTGCCTTGCACAGCGCACCCCAGTTCAAAACGTATCTGCGAAGGATTCCCTGTAAGACATGCAATTCTGAGGTCGTCGATCTTCCTATCTTACAGTGCTTTTCTGTGATATGAAGGGAGTGAACACAGCCTGTCTCGCCCAGCGCTGGGACCCATACACGCCTGCGCGTCCACCGCCTCGTGTAGCGAGTCTATCATTAGCTGCACTGTTGTCACACGTCCGGTTGTTACTCACGTCGATCTTTGCCACTGTCCACCCCCTCGGCCACCACGCTCTCGCACAACCTTCTGCTCCGGCTATGAGAGCCGCGACCTTCTTCGACGAGCTCCAAAGTTCAAACTGCACCACGTTCGGCCAATCCACCTCATTTATCAGGAGCCTGTCCTCCAGGCCACGTCGCCCCCGATCTTGTTATATATCCATGCTCACCTACATGGAGGAAGAGCAATCCTAAAAATACGTGATCGCTCGTTTGTCCAAACTTGCATGTGACAGGTGACATGGATGTTCCCCGCCGTAAACGGGTGGTCCCTGCAGCATCAAAAACGTCAGTAGGCACGCTCCTGAAAGGAAGAGCATCGCACGAAGAAAGTCACCGCTCCGATCTTTCCCCTACAAAACTACCAAAACGAGATGGAAGTACAAAGATGGCCACGTACGTGACAGAAAAAAAAAAGGGTGCTGCCATGCGGCCTGACAAAAAATCAAAGACAGGAACCTAAAAAGTTGACGGGGATGACGGGCTGTGGATGCTGGTGAGAGCGTGAAGGCGTGAAACGGTACATCAATGGCGAATCCTAAACGATTGCGATTTGATTCCTGTGCATGCACGGCTGAGCCTCGGATGTACTTGAAAATCGCCCATCGTGATTCGCGGACACGATCGCGATGGGACCCTGACGGGCCGACTACGACGCAGGTCTACATACCAAACTAGGCGACGAGGGGGAGTTTGCACCGGACTTGAAGGGTTTCATCGACATCGTTGGGCTTGTTAGTCAGTGGAACGATCTAGAGCCACGTTTGAGTAATTTCCTCTGTTGCTTACTGCAAATTAAACCGACCCGCGCATCGAGACTCGGCTTGTACGGCGATGAGATGGTCTCCACACGCGGTGCATTAGGGCTCCGAACGCGATGACCTCGCGATCTGGGACACCTCGAGTGAGTAGTAGTTTATCTTGCTGGATGATAGAGTAAATGAAGACTACGTGCTTACGGCCGGGATGATAGGAACGCCCCCAAAAAACCAAGATGGCATGAACCCTGCCAAGGTTCGGATCCAAACTCGACTGTTGGAAAAAGGTTGAGGTAGATACTAACTTGGAACCCAATAGCTGAAGATTTTTACCTATTGCACAACTGCACACAGGGGAGAGGGTGCATGGGAATGAAATTGTGACAGGTAGTGAAGGCTGTGAAATGCGTGGGGACTCGCCCTGGCAAGCCAGGCTTTCAATTGGCTACCTGAGACTGATTCGGACAGAGTCTGTGAGATATAGCACCACGACGAGTGTCTATCAGTGATGAACTTGGTAGAGACCAGTACTAGTGGAGGACATGGCATTACGGAAGGCACCGATTGGATGAGAACAAAGAATCGGCTCGATCGAGATCCGACATCTTTTAAGACACGTGGAAGGAAGGCACGAGTACTTATTGATAAATCTGAGAGAACGTTTACCTCATCGGGGTGTCGACCTGGGTAAGACTGCTTTGGGAAGAGACCTTCATTTTTGGATAGAGCAAAGGCCTAGAAAGGAAAAAGTTGGATCGCATGTTTTGCAGATTGAGAAAAGGAGGCGAAGGGGAGCCGGGCAATCTGAAATTTGGGTTGAAAGAACTTCCTTTACCAATCAGGCGTTCAGGAGAGAACTGAGAGAAGAGGAGAAGTGACGGTTATCAGGAGAGGGTGGCATGGAAAGGCGTGGAGGCCGTGATGATATTGTTTTGGGGAGGCTGTCAGGGCCTTCTTGGGTCTGGGTCGGGTGGGTAGAGGGTAATTGAGAGGATTAATCCATGGTAGAACTGCCAAGCAAGGCTGAGAAGGGCATCATCACTTGCTCTTACTTGTGCTCGTCCCGCGACTTTTCAAGATCAACGCGACAACGTACCAGAGGCAAGCGCCGGAAGAGCCTCGCAACCGAGTCACGTCTGTAGAAGTTGAGCAAGGTACGTACATATTATCATTCCACGAGATTTCGCTTCCTTTTTGTTGAAGTCGTTGGTGGTGTTGGATCGGTGAATCGGCGAATCTAAGTTTTGCTTGATATGGGGCGTGTGAAGATATTCTGAGCCGATTTGCATCGTACATTCACCAACTTTCAAGGGAGATCCGTCACCATCGGGAGATACGGTACACACAGTCAACCCGACTTCAGAGGACTGAATCGCGCTGCTGCTGCTCTTTGGAAAAAGGCAGCTCAAGGCAGCCCCAAAGCTCGAGCTCTCTCTTCTTTTCATTTCTCGACCTTTTGAGATTAATTTTTTTTTCTGTTTTGCTCAATTTTGTATTACAGAGTCAGGGCTGTTGCGATCACGCTCCGTTGTGTTTCCATTTCGCTTCTTGAGGGTGCCCAAGCTATTCTGTCTTTGCAAAGATCTGCCAATCGTACTGATTCGCACATATTCAGAGTGGCCGCATCATCGTCACTGCATCGGGGATATCTTGTTGATTTCTCATTCTATCCAAAGCTATAGCACTTTGCGAATCGGGCTGTCCCTACTACCAGAATACAGACTCGGACGCTAACACCGTCACGAAGAGAATCACTGCCCTATACGTGCTCGAATGGCGTCCTCCCATCCTCATCACTCCCATCCTCATACTCAACGCTATCCTCCAAATTCTAACCCTCACTCAAATTCAAATCCGCACTTGTCTCCCCACGTGCCATCCAACGATTTTCGCTTACCTCCCCTCAAGAGCTTGAATTTTCAGTATAGGTCCCCACCGGTTCATGAGGGTGCTCCACAGGGCGGAGGAACGGAACAAGGAGGTTATAATCAATTCGAAGTTGGTCAGGACGTGAATGGTCAGAGTACGGGTCAAGGAGGAGGCGCAGGTGGGGGAGGGACTGCGACGACGAGCAATCAGACCTCATTTTCGGCATTTGGATACCCGACATCAACGCCTGCGACTGCGCCTGCGTACGTTCACCGACAGCCGTTCGCGTACCAAGCTCAGGCATCGACACAAAGCCAACCGCAACATGAGCACGATACTTCCTCGTGGCAGCAGCACCCTCACAGTACCAACCAACACTCACAGACTCATACGCAGACTTCATCGCAAGTACAAGCCCAAGTGCCGCAGAACCAGGCTTCGTCATTTGCACGCACGACACCACTCATCCCTACGACCGTCGATGCTTCCAACCCTGTATCAGCACGTGCGCCCTCTACCACGTTCCCTGCCCCTCATCCGCATTCAAAACGTAGGACGACGTATCCACCTGCCTCGCCATATACACCAAACACGTCCCATTCTCACCAATTCCCACCCTCCTACCCATCTCATACACCAACCTCGGCATCAACTTCAACTTCTGCATCCTATACACCATACAGCACCTCTCCCACTTACACTTCCACTGGTGCGACATCCCCGACCTTTAGTACTTCCACATCTCCGACGTACGGTAGTGCAGCTCCCAGCGGCGCCCCTGCATATCCCCCACACCACTCGTATGCAACCCCCACATCTGCGTACCCACCCCCACCTCCGTCCCCCACTCCTACGCCAACTCAATCAACTCACCCGCATGCACATGGTCATTCACACTCTCCAGCCAATTACGTAACCCCTACCCCTACTTCCGCTTCCACTTATGATTTCGACAATCCCAGGCCTGGTACGGGCTACGAGCCAACACCCGCTGTGAGGGCACAAATACAAGTCCAGGAAACACGGTATGTGACAAGTATTCCGCTGGCGTTTGCTCAAGACGAGCATATAATACAGGGATTCTCGTGTCTCCCTTCCAGATCGCGCTCGGTATGCACAATCGCAGGCTAAACCTGTGGATACGCGTCACGACATGACATACGCCCACCCTTCTGCTCCAGCTTCTGCGCCTGCGTCTTCCACCACAGATGCCCGACACACCCAATCGTACCCTCACCACGATGCACGTTCTCTGTACTCCAACCCAGGAGACATATCACGACCCGGAACGTCCTACACCCAAACACAACCAGAAGCAGCCCGTTCTTCTTACCCACCCGAACCACGCACAAGCGCATATACTCATGACACGAAGTATGCCTACCCTCAGCCACACGTTTCTGAGCCTGCGACACGAGCTGCGGCCGGGTACGCTCAGGAGCACCCGACTCGGGCAGGTTATTCCCAAGAAGCTGCTACGCGACCCCCGTACCAGGACGGTCGCTCTGCTTACCCCCATGGCCAGGAAGCACAAACTCGGGCAGCAGCTGCATATCCAGCAGAGACGAGGGCATCCTCAGGGTATGCACATTCTCAGGAGACGAGGCATGCGTATGCACCTTCAGAAGGTTCGGATGCGCCGTCTTCATATGTTCCAAATGAGCAGAGACAAGCCCCTCCCGCGCCGCCGTCATATATCCCTAGTAACTCCGATCAACGGTCTTCATATGGCGATTCGCGATCCGCGGGTACATATCCCCTAGGTGGTAACGAGCCCCCGAGGAGTGGGTATACCGCGCCTGAAACTGCGCACGTTCCTGCTGCTGTACCTTCTCAGCGTGCCCCGCCACCAGCGCAGCAGCAGCAGCAACCACAACCTCAGCAACACGCGCAAGCACATACTTATTCATCGTCGAGTCTTTCGTATGCATCCGCACATGCAACGCAAGGGTATGGTCGACCACTGGCACAGCACGCTCATTATCCATCTACGAGTGCTACGAGTGCGCAGGGTCACGCACAATCTCACTCTCAATCACAGGCTCAGCCCTACCCTCCCCCACAGTCCACGCAACACACTTCCCATCAATCTCACACACCTCATCCCTCGCAACCATCTCATCCACCCCCACCAGCACACTCTACACAACCGGCTTCCCATTCTGCACATTCAACGCACGCCCAAGCATCGCATTCTCTCGCTCATCCACAGACTCAACAGATACATCATGCCGAGGCACCGCGTCCTGCGTATGTATCTCCTGCTGATACGGTGCATGCGAGGGAGATGAGGTTTCCGATGGGTGGTATGGGTGAGGAGGAACGTGAACGTGAACGTGAGCGGGAAAGGGAGCGAGAAAGGGAGCGGCAGAGAGAGAAGGAACGAGAGAAGGAGCGAGAGAAGGAGAGGGAACGCGAAAGGGAACGCGAACGCGAGAGGGAGAATCAGCGAGAACGGGAGAAGGAGGGTCAAAGGGAACGGGAGAGGGAGCGGGAGAGGCAGGTGGAGAGGGAACAAAGGGAGAGGGAACAGGTGGAAAGACAGAGGGGGATAGAGAAGGAGGGAGTTATGCATGAGGTGTTGAAGCATTGCACGGAGTTGTATAACTTTGCAACCCGGTACGGTGAGTAGTGTTTTCGTTCCCTTTTTTGGCTGTTCGCAGTTTTACGAACATTATTGACTGGCGTAAATTTTTCTCCTTTCATGGACACGCAGCCCAGCTTCAATCATCAGCACCCCCCATTCAACCCTCTGCGGATGAACTGGTTGAAATGACCCGCCGCGCCTCCGAAGTCGTCCGTCTTCTTGAATCCTTACGGTCCCCCTCTCCAGGCAACGCAACTAACACATCTACCGCATCCACATCCACCCTTGTTCCTTCAACCTCGACACTAAATCCCGGGTCCAACTCGTCCATCTCACCCCCTTCCGCCTCGCCTGCATTCGCGGAGAGAACGTCTTCGGCTCTGAACGGTGGTGGCCCCTCAAGTACACCCATGGACTTGGACGCACGTGCGCCAAAGCGTCCATGGGAAGAAACCCAGACCACCGCCACCGCTCTCCCTCACGTCTCCCAGCTACATCTTTCCAGCTCTCCCGCTATCCAGGGTCAAGGAGGTGCAGGCGGACAAACTGCTGCCGAACTGAGCGCCGCTGAGCAAGACATGCAAATCATTCGTACGAAGCGGGCGCTCACGACGAGTTTGGCTGCTGCTGCTGCTGCGGGTGGGACGGGAGGCGTTTCGGGCGCTGTTGGCGGTGCTGTGATTACTGGCAAGAATAAGTATCGAAAGAGGAGTGTAAGCTTTTACTTTTTTCCATATCTGAGTCCCGAAGCATCTCTGAGTGTAGTCCCTCTACAAACAGCGCGCGACGCCTCCCGGAAAGTGTCATTCGTGCAATATTAGGGAGACACCGGAGTGGAGGAGAGGTCCAGATGGCGCACGGACATTGTGTAATGCGTGTGGTCTTCGTGAGTTTTACCTCTAACAAATCTCGTACTGAAACATAACAATCCCTGTTTTATAGACTACGCTAAATTAGTGCGCAAACGTGACAAAGCCCTCGCCGCTGACGGCGGTTCTGGATCAGCGATGCGCATAGACATGGATATGCTCCGTGCCTCTGCACGGGCTGCAGAAAACGAGAAAGCAGCTAGAGCTACTACCGGCGGGTCTAACCCCGCCGGAGGGTCGGGAGGCTCTGGAGGCGGGACCAGCGGGAGTGGAAACGGAGACATGGACAAGATGGGCGTACACACGGGATCGTTCCAAATCATGCCTATGGGTATGAACGTGCAAAGCGAGTCTGCGTCTGGGCAGGGCCAGGGCCAAGGACAGTCTCAGACCCAGCAACAGCAACAATCTCAACCTCCTCCAGCTCAGATTTCGCCCGTACTTCCTAGCTCTAGCACTCCCCATCTTCACCCACACTCTACTGGGTCTGGACGGGGACACGCGCTCCCTCCTCCGCACGCACGTCAACAAACGCATCCACCTCCCCAGGGCAATTCTCACTACGCCCACACCCAAACACGTGCGCATCCCGGTCCTCCACCTCCCCCGTGGGCAGCCTCGGGTAAGGGTTATGTACCACAGGAGATACAGTATCAGCAACAGCAGTCATTCATGCGTACGTCGCACTCGGTATCGAGCGGGACATCCCCCCCTTGATCGGTTTGCGTGACCAGTCCTTGCTTGTCGTCACCATCGCCACGTGCGTCGGCTGGTCCGTATTGGTTTGGTGGTGGCTATCCCATCCATACCGTTGCTCATGTTCATCTGGTCCTGGTCTCCAGCACCATATTCGACCCCCAGCTTCGACACTTATGTCCCAAACAGTCACGCTCTACACATCGCTCTCCGCACTCGCACTCTGCACATGATATGATCCCTCGCGATAAACCTCGTTCCAAATCTCACTCGGCTCAACTCCAGACATTAACAAATCCATGTTTCGCTTTCCGATGTCAATCCCAACCTACACGGTCCATGATCTCACTGTTTAATGATGTAGATGCACAAATCTTACTGTCTATTCGTCTGCGTCAACCATGCTACCAATTCCTGGCGAGCTGACCACCCACCCACCCCCTTGATACTATTGCTAACATACCGCAACACATTCACAACTCACAAATTGCTCCACTTTTGTTCAAGTTGGGTTCGATGTCTCTGACCTGGCCATGTCATAGCTTATATATTGCACCCCGTTGTCGTTTTTCCTTGGTGTTGTTCGAGCTGCTTTTTTGTTTCCATCTGTACACCTTAATGTGACGTACATATACGCGAAAAAAACAGGTGTCTTGTAATGCATCACAGCGAGTTTGAGGGCCAAGGGTTCCAATACTTATTAATGGTCTCTTTTTCAAAAAATCTGAGCCTATCGTGTATATGCATGAGCTAAGTAGTGGCATGGTTGGATGGTTATATGGGTACTTCAGTTCCAAGATTGGCCAAGCTACTAATAGCTCCAGGGTTTGGGGCTGTTCGCTCATTCCAGACTGGTATGGCTGGGCTGTTGGGCTGTCTGCTGCGGCACGCATGCACGTCCGAACCAGCGCTATTTTGATCTGGGGGTAGCTCCACACTTCCGCGGTATCTTGGCGCAGCATCGCAACCACCTGACGGGGCCAAGGGGAAATGGTCCAAGACCGCAGATTACCGGTTATCGATACCACTCCCAGAGTGCCGCGGGCAATGACGAAGAGCAGTTCGTCAAACATGAACCCGTGCGTCACGCGTCCCGTTTAGAAAACGTAGCACCCCTCAAGACGCCACCCGCGTCAAACGTTCACGTCAAGATTAATCCCCGGACGGATATGAGTGGCATAACGTACCCCTCAGCGAGATGAAAGAAGCTGAAAATTCATGGACCTGGATTCTTGAGATCCGACGTCGATCTGAGTTCTCGGGGCGGTGCGGAGGTGGCTGTTGACGTTCGGCGGTTGTTTGGAATGAATTCATATGTGTATGTATGTGGTCACTGTGAGTGGGCGTTGGGAGGCTCGGATTTAAGATGTTGGGGCTTGGTGTAAACACCGTGGAGGTTCAGCGAGAAGCATTGGAGTCGCTGAGCTTGAAGGTTCTTAGCTTGTTAGCTTGGTTAGGTGGTTGTCATAGGGCGGGAGGTACGAGGTACGAGCATGTAGGCCCGGATCAAGAGTAACGAAATATGGTTCGTTCAGGCAGTGCAATCGAAAAAAGAAGACCAGATAAGTTCAGCTTGGAAGAAGCATCGCCTTAATATCCATCGGCGCAAGGGCAGGATCGAGAATCGAAGGTGCGCGAACAACGAGGAGAAGAAGCAGCGGCGCCGAGACCTGCCAGGAGAAGAGAAACTGTCCGTCAGCCGGCTGGAAGATTCGGCTATTAAATAATATATTAAGTAATGGGCCTCGAGAGGCCTCGAGTTTCGGGGTGCTGATTTGATACGTGCCTCGGGGACGGATGTTTCAATCCTCGATGCCCTCTGCCCGCTATCGAATTCGAAATTCTCGCCCGCATGTTTGAGGAAAGTAGAAAAGGGCTTGATGGAGGCTCACCTATTTTTAATTGTCGAGGAATTCTTCGATCTAGGTCTGAGCACAGCGTCACAAGGCCACCCTCTGATGGCATGAAAGACGGATCCGAGCGCATTTCACATCTAGTATGCCTGTGGATTTACCGTGACGGATCCACCTCGGAAGCCTCTCCTTTTCGATGTCGCGTGCAGCGATATCTCCAGTTCCGCATATCTATCATGATACTCATCTCGAGTGCAATCTCGTATCTTCGATAGTCGTCTCGATCCTCCCTCTGCTATTGCGCCAAGGGGAGAAATTGAGATCTGCGACGGCACGTCTTTGCACCTTATCTGATTTAGATTGGCTAGGCGTGCGACGAATCGGGGAGTGGGAGCGGGTGATGTACTCCGGACGAAGAAATGTGGAAGAGCATGAAGATTTAACTCACAAATAAACCGCACAAAACATTGTGTTCTCCTGGTCGGGGGATTGGTGACCGGTTCACCTGAAAGGCGGAACGGACGTAAGAGGTTGAGCCATTTCATAAGTGGACGTTAAGGATATGATGACTCACGCGGGCGAGGCAACTCTCTGGTGTCGATAACCGTAGACTGCAACATAGCGTTTCCTAGTAATACCACGAGTATCCGAGCATGCGCTGACGAAAGCACACATTGGTTCTGCGTGCCCTCAAGTTTTTGGCCCTGCCTCAGATGCAGGGTCTGGACGTCTGTGAACCGGTTAGATCTGTATAAATGCTTTATGCAACGCAGCTACAAATCTAGTCACAAAGAGACGCAGCAGCAGAGAAGCCAGCGTAAAACAAGACCAGGACGAACACCGGAAAATGAAACTGAGCGGCTCACCCTAGTCGTAGGGAAGACGACCTGGCGAACACTTCTAAGCTATAGACGTCGGCGTCCTCCGTACCAAACCACTGAGTGTGACATTCGAGGGTTCAAGGAAAGCAATGCCATGGTGGATTTAAGGAGCACCTACGTGGACACCCTCCAAGTAAACTAGGGCCCGACAGTGCTGGAGCATAGACACAAATGAGACATACGGAACGCACCTTATAACCCAACGGCGTATTCCCCGACTCAAACTTGGCTAAGGACCTAAACTCGATTGTATGACTTAGTTCAGAATGTCGTGCACCCATCGGACAACTCCAACCTGAGAATAGCCTCGAAAAGCGCGGCACGGGTACCTCGGATTCCTCGTCCTGTTGCCGCCGCGCGCCGTTGTGATTGCCATCACGCTGTGCGAGACCAAAATCGGCACGGTAGACACGGGTCTGGCGTGTAATTAAGATACCGAGACAGCTTGTGCGAGGTCCGTGATGCTAATCTAGATGAGGGGTGCGGGTCCTGTCATTTATTTTTGACAGCGCGGTCCCTGAGGCCTGATCATGCGCGGGTCTGTGTAACCATGGCCAGGGCTGGCCATTCCCGCATGTGTTCAAGTTGAAGCAGTGTTGAAGCTCGGTACCAATCCCAGGCACGACCAAGAGTGAAAGTTGCAATCCGAGGTGTTCGATGAATTGATGGAAGTGGGAAATGTTGTGTTCGGATGATATCCACTGGCAACAGTCGGACAGGCATTCCTGTGGGGGTGGGTAGTCGCCTGCGTTAACAGCGACGTGATAGGTAAGCTTACTGGGTCTATGGTTGGTTTCGGGGTTTGGGGCTATCCAGTGAGAGACGCGTCAAGCCCGTGGCATTGACGCGACTAATCACGTGCGAGGAATCGTCATCCAATTCCCGAAACCGTTGGGTTCTCCAACTCGAACAGATGAGTCAACGTACTCAAATCATGCAACTCCATTGTATGAAACTTGTTCAGGCTATATCGCAGGAGGCATTTCGTTCTATCGGTATAGTTTGACACTGGGTGTACGGACTGCAGGTGGCGGGTTCATAGAGTAGATGCGGTTCAGAAGTAGTAAGAGACGACGATTGTTCTTGATAGGGTACACAAGGACTAGATGATGCGTGCTCAAGGAACAATTGAACTGCTAAATGGATGTATAACACTTTATTCGTGCCTAGCTGGGCTTTGATTGTCTGGTGAACCTTGGAGGGAGGGATACGAGAACCGACGCCAGCTTCATCGGCGACGAGCACCCAAAAGAGACGGCTGATGCTCCCCATATCTATACCTTCCTTTGCAAGGTAGCTTTCTCGATCTCGACCAGCTCTTTCCTAACAAACTCGACGATCTTGTCAGCATGTGGTCGTGGTTCACCCACGCCAACGGGCATCCAGCATTGTTGCATGAATGTCCATTGACGGGCAGTGACCAATGGTGGATCGGGGCGCATTGGAATGATCCCTTTTGAAATCGCGTTCCACACTCGCGCCTCGCGGGAGTAGTAATGGTAGGGCACTTTCCCTGTCAGGACCTGACGATCACTCAGATGTATCGAT
>MU120972.1:0-98395 GCA_014904835.1 Paxillus ammoniavirescens | reverse complement strand
AATAGTGATGTAACTAATCAGTAACCCAACTTCAGTGTTGCAGATCAACCTCTGGAGCATGACTTATGGTTAGGGGACACCTAAATCATACACTAGTATGTTGTGCTGGTCAAATCTATATTGGGACATCCTTCACCACCTATAGCTAGTTATGTGCCCTTTCATTATATTTGCTCATTTTCAGCCTTAATTTTGTAGGTTTCAGTGCTTCATCAGACCAAGACTACAACTCACTAGTAATTGATGACAATAGTGAGTAGTTCTCACTGTGTTTATGTAGAAATAGTACTCCAAATATTATCTGCAATTGAAATGTCAGCTTTTCTATGTTTTCTATCACCAAGCCCACTGTCAGGGCCTGGCCTGAAATTCAAACAGGCCCAAGCCCTCTCAGGCCAGGCCCAGGCCAGGGCTTTCAGGCCAAGCCAGGCCCGATACATCACTAGTCAGACTGTACAACCCACACTTGGCAACTTTGGTGACTCCCACCCTATCACTATCCCTCAGAATGTTCTGAGCGATGAAACGAACACTCCGGAGCACCAAGCTCCTTCCTGTTTTATACATAGTCCGGCAGCAAGACTTATCCTTGCCGTCTGTTAAGCCATGTCACACACATGTCACATCACATGACATTGGATGGAACTGTATGAGCCCTAGCTTACTGTGATACCCATTTCGGATACCTCGTAGTCTCTATATATCATTTGTTGTCACACCAGAGTATATGCGAGTGAGCAGAAGCAGGCCAGAGCGAGTATGTTGAAATATGATACAAGGTGAATTATAATATACGGAACTATAGTAGCATATCTCGTCACTCAAAAAATGTGATATACTGTACCATTTCGACCTTAAGTTCGTCACATGTCACAAAATAGAAAAAAAGTCCTCATTGATGTGCCCCAATAAGAGATCGGGGTATGATCAGTCCGGATTTTTGACAAATCGACGAACCTAAGGTTGAAATGGTACAGTAACTCTCATTTTATGAGTGGAATAGGTCCTAGTGAGTTTGGTCATATTTTACCCCATCTCGACCTCTCCCATCACTTCTCACTGGGCCTCAGACCTCAGTCCAGCCAATTGGCTAAAACAATGATAGAAAAGATAACATTTATACTAATGCAATACTTAATGCAATACTAGTGCAACAAAGGTAGCCTTCATTGTGCCTGGGCCTCCTGATTAGGACATTAGTGATGAAACCACATATAATCACCAACAGGAACAAACCTGATCAACAAATTCCATTGCCTTCTCGCGCTCAATGCTCTGAATAGAGCTAACCTTTTGGTTGTTGAAGAGAACACCGTAAAATTTATCAGCAGTGACAAGCATTTCAGCCCGAAAGGTAGTCGTGATGAACTGTGCTGTGTGTGAAAGCGATTTTATCATATCTGGGAACGCAAGGGATTACCGCGTGGCGCTGAGAGGTATTGTCATCACTCACTCGCAACGGCCGTACGATATTGTGCATCAAGATTTGCGTCAATCTGTTGGGCGGGGGGTTATAAGGGAAGAACCACCATATGGAACATGTGTACCTCATCGAACAAGTAGAATGGAGCAGGATCACACTTCTGTATGGCAAACACTGGAAGGCAACCAATCAATCATCACTCCGGTATCATGAATACAACCTCATACCCGTAGCAAGGGCAACAAGTGATTTTTGACCTCCAGATAATTGTTGTATGCGCAAACCTTCATCGACTTTCGAGTTGAATGAGACCTGTACATGTTGAATATGGAAGTTTGTGGGTCGTAGTATTAGATAGTGCCAACCTTTATTGCAACACCAGTGTAATTATCAATGGAACTTTGCTGAGTATCGTCGGCTTCATCCATGGCTTCTTCATCCTGGGTGCCGAGTCAGCGTGATGAAAGACTGAGACATCAAGGGCTGATAAGCTTAGCTGACCTGGTCTATCCGTCGTTGGATTATGAGTCTTCCCCGACCAGCCGGGACCAACCTCTCGAACACTTCCTCAAAATTGCTTGCCACTTGCTTGAACGTTCGCTCAATGGCCTCCTCTTTCCGTTGGTCAAGCACCTGAACAAGCTCCTCGATAGATGTTGCAGACTTGTCCAGGTCTTCACGTCGTTGTAGGAGCTGGTCACGCTGTTTCGTGAAGGAGTTATACTGCTCGAATGCCTTCTTGTTGACGTGTGCGAACTTCTTCAGGCCCTCGTTCACGGTATGAAGCTTCTTGACTAACTAGGAATCCCACGGTGTCAGCGCTCTGTCTTGACGGTGATCCAGAAGTACAAACCCGATCAAGCTTTTCGTTTGTATACTTCTCGAATGCTTCTTCAGGTAGGACACCAAGATCACGGATATTGCGATTACACTCGTCTTTGCGCGCAGTCAGCATTTGCTTCTTGGCAAGGTAGCGTTCAGTGTTTTTTTGCAGTTTCGTCACGCTTCGACTATCTTCCGATTGCTGCTGTTGAGCGTTTTCCATGGAGAAGCGCAGCTCTTGAAGTTCGGTGTTGAGTTTCTCAACATCCTTGTCCGCGTCTACGATAGTCCGTTGAGTAGTGTTAAGCGGAGGCCCGGGCTAGCGCGTGCCTACCTTGAGATCGTTTCGTTGCAGCTGCTATTGAGGCGCCAAGCGATCTGAGCTCCCGTTTCCGTGCATCAACCGACTCTGGTGATGTACCATCTCCGCTCTCTGCTTCTTCTCCTATGGCCTCTAGCTTGGCCTGCAGCTCTCGTTGTCGACGACGAAGATTTTCATTGAGCTCGATCTCTAGGAGATTCTTCCGGCCGTCCATCTATAAAAAGCATATAACGAAGATTACTTGGATGTCACCATCAGCGTCAAATCCACAGCTTACCTCGGAACGTGCCTTGCCGAGTTCAAGCACTTGTCGTCTTCGTTCTTGCACGTCAATCCCTAGGGCATCCATCATATTGGCTTCCTCATCGGTCAAATTTTGAGTGAGGGGTGTCGACAATTCTTCGCGGTACCCTTGAGCTCGGGAAGCCGTACTACTGAGCTCCGTTTCAAGATCCACGATCTCCATTTCCAACGCAAACACCCGCGCATCGAGGCGTTCACGCTCTTTCGTCAACGAATTCGCGTCCTGGAGGAAATTCTCCCTCGATTCTCGAGCCTGTGCCTGTTGGATCGTGAGCACCTGGATCTTGCCAGTGATTCTTGTGATTTCCTGTTCGATCTTCGTGATCTCGGATTTGACCTCCTTGGAGCGCTTTTCATCTGCGTCCCATTTGGCACGCCACGAAGCAACGTTTTTGATTGCTTCAATACGAGACCGCCGAACGTCGTGGTATCCACCCGTCAAAGCACCCCTCCGGTCGACCTTGTCACCATCGAGGGTAATAGTGTTGACCCCGTGACTCTTCACATATGCCGCAGCGACAGTCAAATCCCGGCACACCCACGTCTTCCCAAAGACCTGCTGGAACGCCTTCTGGTGGGAAACGTCAAACCGGATTTTATCTATAAGGGGAAGAGCGTCTTGGGCAGGTGGAGCATTGGATGTCGGGGACTTGGGTTTTAGACGGTTGAGAGGCATGAAAGTGACGCGACCGGTTTTTTCTTTGAGCATGATATCAAGGACTCTGGAAGCTGTTTCGTCCGTGTCGACCACAACATGGAAGAGACTGGCGGGGGCCGTGCTTGAAATCGATATATTTGCATGAGAAAGGATAGCTTACCTGTTGCCCGCGGTGAGTTCGACTGCAGTGCTGAAAGTAGGGTCTGGGATCTCGAAGAGACGGTACAGTGGCCCGTAAACACCTTCCAGACCATGTCTCTCTGCAATTCTATCCACAGCACGCAGGCCCGAACCTGTATCCTGTTGAGATGGTCACAAAAGATGGTCAGACGGTGCGAACGGCATGGAACTCACCTTATCCATCATGGCAGCGAGGTTACGCTCAGCGGACTTCAGCTCATCCCCTGCGTGGGCGAGAAGACCATCCAACTTAGAGTCCTCCCTCCACAGCTCCTTTCGCCGCTCGCTGAGGTCGCTTTGCCGATCCTTGAGCCCCGTTAGCTGCTCGCCTAGGTTCCGCGCTCGCTGCCTTCCATCCTCTGCACTACCCTGAATACCATCAACTCTCCGAATGACATCATTCAACGACTCTTTTGTCGACGCAAGGTCCTGTTTCGTCGAATCAAGTACAGCAGAACGAGTATTTTGATACGCCTCAAGCGCGGCGATCTCTTGGCGGAGGTAGTTATCCCGCTCTGCTTTCGTCCCAAACCGCTTGACGCGTCCCTGTTTCGCGAAAAGGGCGTTCAGCTGTGTGCGAGCCTCTTCCATCTTGCGCTTCTCGCCTGCCTCTCGTGAGCGGGAGCCAGTCCAGAGGGGAATCAACTGGGAGAGTTCCTCTTCCTTTGCCCGGATCTGCTGCTCTACGGCGGTTATCTCGCTTTCCAGCGCAGAGCGTCGACCGCCCTCTTGTTCGCTTGCTGATTGAAGGTCGGCGATGATACACTCGAGTTCAGTGCGTGAGCGAATGAGGTCAGAGAGTTCGGATTGAGCGTCTTGGCGAGTGATTCCTAGAGTTGAGAGGTTGTGTTTGGTTTGTGAGATTTGTTGCTCTAGGCGCTACATGCGGAGTTAGGACTAAACGCAGAAGTAGGTGGTGTACTTTGTATTGTGCTGACCTGGATTTCCTTTTCACGACTGTCATACTGTTCGCGGCGCATATTAGCGCCGTGCACTTCTCCCCGTCTCTCCTCGTCGATCTCCTCCAGCGCCTCACCAACTTCCTCCAGCTCGCGTTGATAGAGCGCATACTCAAGGCACCGCCTTTCCTTATCTTTGTCCTGGAACTCTCGGAGTTCTTCTTTTTCTTCTTCGAGTTCAGTGAGCCGGGACTCGATGTAATCAAGTAGTTCGTTGATCTTGCCGCGTTTCGCGTCTGTTTCTGCCATGATGCGGAGGGATTCGGCGCGGCGCTGTTCATAAACTTTCGTACCTGCTACTTCTTTGAGGAGAGCAAGACGTTCGTGATCTTTTGCATTTGTGAGTGCGGTGATCTACCCGGGGGCGTCAGGCCGCACACTTGGCCAACGAAAGTTTGATATTTACCCTGCCTTGTGGCACGATGTAGTAAGGGTTCGATTTGCTGAACCCGGCACTCTCGAGGAGGTTCATGACATCAGCCTTGCTGACACTCTTCTTGTCGAGACTATATTCGTCCTTCTTGAGACCTATCGTTCGTCGGATGATGACTTCATCACGGCCGGTAGGGAACCTGTTGTCCGAGTTATCGAAGACAATCTCCACTTCAATAAGGTGAGTTATAAGTGGCAGACAAGGTAGAATCAAATGCACCGTAAGCAGATAGGGTGGTAGTCACTGATACACCTTCGTGCAAGAGTGCCTGACGTTCCTCGCGGGACATTGAAGTGTAGGCATCGGAGAGGACGAAACGAATGGCTGGGGGAAAGCGAATTCAGTGTCTTGCAAAAATCATCCACCTGCGAGAGATTCACGCGACGACGCGACGCGTTCGTATCTGCCAGGTGAGTCTATGACGGAAACTAACCTGCAAAAAAGTTGCTCTTTCCAGAGCCATTTCGTCCAACAACCACATTGTGCCGCGGAGAAAATGGTTCTATTTGGGTCTGATCACGGTCTTTAGATTCGGATGCTGCAGTGAGTACATAGACAGAATAACAGGGCCAATGTGACTTACATGACTTGAACCCCTGGATTGTCAGAGTCTTGATGTACATCGTTGCAGAGCAATGTACGTGGGCTAAGACTTTAGCCTGACACTGAGCACCGTACGTGAGCCACTGACTGTTGACTTCAAGCAAGTTGCAATATTGTGAGTCACGGTGGTAAGTACTAAGTAACTGACGCGGACGCGTCACGAATCTGATACAAGTCACGGTCGCGTGACCTGCGTCTCCACGTCGCTGTCACAAATTGCAACGACAGTACTACGTAGTACTAGTAAGTACTAATACTAATGGTAGACTATGTGTCACGGTGGCGGATCTGTCATGACCCTGTGCATGGGAGGACTTCGCTCTGGGCCACCAGTGGGGGTACTGTGTAGGCCTGCACAGACTTGTCCAAAGCGGAAAGGGTTTTACCAGCAGACTGACTGGATAAGCCCTCGGATCAGGATCGTCCTCAACATACATAGCCAGTGTCTCCACTGGCAATGGGGTACTTGCACATTGTTCCCTCGGTGGAGTACTTACCCTGGAATCACTAGCAATGGCCACCACGACAACAACCAAGTGCAGGTACGTTATCTTACTGTCCAATTCGATGCCAACTGATACCGCTGCACCCACATCCGGCAAAGTTGGCATCCTTGAAAGATGCCAATTGGGCGAAAGCGCACTCACATTCGTCACGCAAGCCCTGCAGCCCGCTTTTCCGTGACCTTCCGCCGGCCGAAGTGACTGTGATACTTTCCCGATGTCACCCTGTGTACCCTCGGAAGTATCGTGCACGTCCAGGGTCCACACCCTCACCTGGTAAAGGATTCATGCTCACCGTCAGGCAGAAACTGACAATTTTTTCGAATTGGGTAGCAAGAAGAAGGGGTAAGTTCCCTTTGCTGGTCATCGATGGTCTAGAGCAAACAAGGTAGCGTGTTGAATGCAGCGGAGCAATGATCTCCATTAATTACTTGGTTTCGTTTCACCTTTCTGATGGAACGACCATGGCTTATATTTCCAATCATTCATGTGATCGGATGCAGTGGATAACGTATTTTGTGTCACTGCAATTTTACAACCCGGTTGCATAGATACAGCCAAGTCCTCGATCACACAAGATCGTTGGAGGGTCGTCGCAAGCAGGTTAGTTATGTACCGACGTTATATCAGGTTAGGTTACAGCCTGTATGTTGAAATCAAATGCGAGCGAATGAGAGCGACTTGCAATTGCGAGGAGGAGTATGGTTGCGAGCATCGATTATATGCATAAGCTTGCAAGTTTGCTGGCCAAGTGATACATATCAGAGCGATAATTATGGACATCGTTACTAGACCGTGTGATCCGACTCCCAACCAACTGCACCGCGACCGTGACGGGCGTCTTGACACCGACCATTTCGTTTTCCTCTTCTTCTCTTCGCCTTTTTTCGCGTTTCCTGGTCATCTGCAACGCTGTCGCCGACGTTGCGCTCAATTCTGTCGGCCGCAAAGGCTCTTTCTCCCGACACATATATCAATCTTCCCACTTGCTCTCTAGAGCAGATCCACTCGTTTCACTCTCATTACCCTTTTTGCTGCCACGAATATAATCCGTGTCTAGCTGTCCTTGCTATACAGCAGTAACATATCAGGTTGTTCTATGTATCTCTTTCTCTATCTTCTCCTCGCAGCAGTCGCTTCTTGCCTTCCGTGCCCCGTTGATGCCTCTCGCTCTTCAACCTCGCTCTCCCACGCGAGGCGGTCTCTTTCCTTGAAGAACAGAGCTCAGGGCGATGGCTTACTCGGTACGTTATCATTTTCGTGGTCATCCTTACTTCGCGCCTGAACCACATTTTTCTGTATCGTCAGGCGGCGTTGGTGGTTTGCTTGGTGGCCTTGGAAGCGGGCTAGGGCTTAACCCAGGCCCTTCTCCTTCTCCTACCCAATTGGCTGCTGGAACTTCATCCGTGCTCCCTCCAACGTCAACTAGCCCATCGACCTCTTCTACATCTTCGGTTCCATCCTCGTCGTCGTCAAGTCCTGCCACCACCACTCAACCCCCAACCTCGTCTGCCCAACCCACCAGTTGTGGAGGTTTGCTAGGAGTTGGAATCGGATGCCCACCACCACCTTCAAGCTCGTCTAGCCCTTCATGTGACGGACTTCTGGGCCTTGGCATTGGTTGCCCCGCTCCATCAACTTCGTCACCAGCTACTACCTCAACCCCATCTTCAAGCTCATCCAGTTCCCCGAGCTCTTCATGCGATGGGCTGTTGGGCCTCGGCATTGGTTGCCCTGCTCCATCAACTTCGTCACCGGCTGCTACCTCAGCCGCACCCTCTTTGGCACCGCAGACGACAACTGCGCCGACGAGCACACCTGTGACAACTGCACCACCATCCACTCCTACATCTTCATGCGGTGGACTCCTTGGTCTTGGCATTGGTTGCCCAGCCCCTTCATCCTCTAGCCCTTCGTCGGCCAGTCCTTCTTGTGACGGGCTCCTGGGGCTCGGGATTGGTTGTCCTGCTCCGTCATCTACGTCGCCCGCGAGCCCCCCAACAACTCCAGGCTCAACGCCCACCTCCGCCGCTCCTACCTCTACACCGTGCAGCGGACTTCTGGGACTTGGTATTGGATGTCCCGCGCCCTCGTCAACACCCTCGAGTCAGCCAACAGGGTCACCACCTACTCCTTCCACGACGAGCTCTTGCGGTGGCCTTTTAGGTCTTGGGATTGGTTGCCCTGCGTCTTCGAGCACCCCAGCGAGCCAGCCCACAGGGGGCTCGCCAACGCCAACACCGACCACCACATGTGACGGCCTGCTCGGTCTCGGGATAGGGTGTAGCCCCACCTCGAGCACCCCAGCGAATCAGCCCACAGGGGACCCGCCAACGCCAACACCGACCACCACATGTGACGGCCTTCTCGGTCTCGGGATAGGGTGTAGCCCCACCTCGAGCACTCCAGCGAATCAGCCCACAGGGGACCCGCCAACGCCAACGCCGACCACCTCATGTGACGGCCTTCTCGGTCTTGGGATTGGGTGTAGCCCCACCTCGACTGCACCGTCTGAACAGTCTCCCACTCCTAGTTCCAGTGCTACACCCACTGCCTCGTGTGGTCTCTTAGGTGGTATCCTAGGATGCCCGTCCCTGTCGCCGACCTCAACTGTGATTAGCTTCCCTGGTAGTTCCACCGTGAGCCGGACGATGTCCTCGGATGCTACTATGACCTCAACCCCCACCACCACCACCCATACCGGTTCAATGCCCAGCAACTCCAACTACAATTACCTGTCCACGGTCTCTTCGCTCTTGCTCAACACAGCGATGCCAACAGCTACACCTACCATTTCTGATCCTGATCAAGCCCCGACCACACTTTCTTTAGCTTCAGCTGCTCCCACCTCAGCCCCTTCCGCAGCTCCCCTTCCCAGTGGACTACCCGGAGTTATCCTACCTCAACCACAGCTCGATCTCAACACGGTTCCCACTAGTGATGTATTGATCAATATCCTCTTCAACGCATCCCTCAATTGGGAGTGGGTAGCAGCACAGAACGCGGAATCTCCGGGGCAGATTTTTGAGTATTTCCCTCAGGTGATAGCCACAGCTCTCGGTATTGATGGTATGTGGCTACATTGACACTCCCCGTAAGTGATACTTGCTGACACCATGTAACAGTTGGAGAAGTGCCGAACTATGAGTTGCTTGTCTACGAACCCTCGACCTACACAGGGCCCGCAGATATCGCACTACTCGGAACTATTTGGCAAGGTTACCTGCCCAGTGACAAAGTGTCCACCCTCGCCAGCCTCATCTCTAATCAAAAATCCGTCTTCTATACTGGTCAAGACGGACCTATACCCTCGTCACTTGCAGCTTGCGTCGATCCCAGCTTAGACCTGGAGTCTATCTCTGGTCCCGCAGCCGGGGGAAGTACTAGTTCATCAAGTGGGTCGAACGTTCGTCAAGATGCGATCATCGGCGTCGTCAGCTCCCTCGGGGCCATCGCTCTCATCATCGTTGGATACGTTGCCTACAGAGCGATCAAGAAACGCCGCGAGCTCGCACACCGTCGTCTTTCTGATCCTGATGAATATGCTGGAGTGCGCCCGGAAGGACAGGAGTTTGATCGTGATACTGTAGGCGAACAACGGAGGAGGAGCTTCTACTACGCCGAGGATAGTTTGAGGGGCTACCAAGGCGTCCGTCCAGAGGACGACGGTTATGATCATCGCGTCACAAACATGAGGGAGCGCCGCCCTGTTCACACTGGTGCCATCTCCACACCCATCTTGCGCGAGAGCACCATGAACTGGTGAAAAAGACCCCGACATTGTCCCTCGTTCGTGGTCCTCGCTTCCCCTCTGACACTTTCAAACCTCTTATTCTTATCACTTTATTCATTCAGAGGTCCTTTTCTTCTCGTCGGGTTGTAGTTGAAGCCTTATTTATGCAACTCTAGACGCTTAAGTAGGTTGCGATGCAGTCCCGCTCGTTTACTGAGCGTCGATCCCTTCTTTCCTTGTGTTCTGCAAAATCACGAAGAAACGGGGACACGGCTGCTGCTGAAACTATTGTTACTGGAATTTGCAACGGGCTGGCCTGCACCTTCTCTCGCAGTTACACACGTACGTGCACGTACATATATTGCAACTAGAAATGCTTTCCCCTTCGATCTCCCGCTCACATGTTTTCTCTTGCTTCTCCACTAATCAATACCCCAGGGTCTATCTACTCACTTATCCTTTGTCTTAATGAGTAGAATGTTGTTTGAACGACATGGACAGCTGTCTTGCAATTCATGCCCCTACCATCATGAAACTCGTTGAGTCCGCTCAGCGCTCGACAGTTCCTCGTTTAGGCTCTCTTCGTCGAGGAAGCCCTGAAACCGTGATTAGCGTGGCCCGCTACGCCATATAAATGCAAGACCTGGTCCAAAATATAATTCGTAAGTCCTGTATGTGCTCGGAGTCCGACAGAACCCGTACAGTTCAGCCATGACAATCCACCTCGGTTTGGTTAAGTAGCTCGTGTGCTGCGAAGAGCGCAACGCCGTGTGAGTGCTCGAATGGCACTCTCGGTGGAGGGAGCAGCTTAAGTTGTTGGGAACGGACGATACACTCGTTGGGATGAGTGATGCGTTCGTTAGCCCAAATGCACGGTCAGCTCCTCGTGTCTCCAAGATAAACAGCGCGATAACCAACAGAAGTGAGTACATCAGAGGTGACACCAAAACCCGACCTTGACGTACCTTTATCCTCCCCCCACTAATGTGAGTCAGCCCCACGACACAGCGGGCCAAACGGACGGGAGTGTCAACGAGGGCGTAGCCAGGGCAATATGGCCATCAGGCTCGGGTTGCCAGGTGCTCTGCTGTGCAGTTATACCAACAGTCCAACTTTTTCCCGGGTGATTGAAGAAGGTAAGGCGGCTGCTCTACTCATCATTGATTCATGCACACACCCCGGCTTGATGCGCATAAACGTCACTCGTGTACCTTGCCTTTCACAAGAAAGCAATCTTGCGCACTGTTTGTGGATGTCCTGGTCCAAGAATCGAGGGATGAAGACCAGGAATAGCCTATGGATCACAATCGGGTCATGCCATCATGGACGCACAAAACATCAAACCCCACCTCGGAGGCACTCGACTGAGTATGTTTCATGCATCTAATCGTTCCACTGTCGGATGAAGTTGAAAGCGATAAATCATCAGCGAAGTGTCACCAGGCTGTTTGATGACGATCACGCAGGTGATGATCACAGTGCCTCCGACTTGCTTGTGCTCATGTACTACTTTTGAATATACTGACCAAAGCGAATTGTCGATGTTGTTCAATATATGCAATGAGTATGTTGTTGGTAGAGTTTACGCTGAATGAGCATCGACAAGCAAGTTGCAACTATGCAGAGCTGTGACGGAAATACTACTATCGACTAGCACATCTATCCGACTTGGCTAGGAAATACGAGGAATTAAGCGTAATTATGTAAGCCCGAAACGCAAACAGAGTGGAGGATATGGCGCAAAATTGATGCGCACACAATGGTATCGATCGATTATTGCTGCAAGGTAGCACTTTGAAAACATGGACAGCAAAGGAGATAACGGCTATGACGCGAGTTGCATGTGTTTGAACGAAAAGCGCAAGTGATGTGGACAGAAAAAAGTGCAGAAGATAGCAGGTTTATGGCGTAATCGAGACAGGCTTGCATCCATCAGCGACTTTCATCAGGAACCGTTCGACGACGGCTTTCCCGCGTTTAAGGTTTGAGAGAGAAATTCGCTCGTTAGGCAAATGCGCTTGGTCCTGTGGACATCAATATATTGAATGCAAACGAAGTCTTCATGGAGCGACTCGTAACTTACTGAGCTTTGACCAAGAGGGAGGTGAAGAGCGCGACATCCGAATTCTTTTTCCAAACAAGGAACGGACGGGATGGACTGACGGTGAAGTGATCAGAAAATGGTCAAAATCAAACTGGCACGAGCTTACGCCGCCCTCCCGGATACGCAGAGGTTCAACACCCCATTCCTCTCGCAGAGCAGTTTCGAGCGCTTTGAACCACGGGTCTTCCAGGTCGCCCAGCCACCAGTTGGCAGTATGATCGACGCTGACCTGGAGAGCAGTTAGACGATGTTCTTCGAACAGTGATTATAAACACACAGAGAGTTTGTTAGGAGACTCGAGAACATTGAAAGAAGATTTAATATAGGCGATGAGTGCTTGTGTAAGTGTCTCTAGGTCTTGGTCTGGCACGATGCGTAACGATAACTTGGTGGTGACCTTTCCGGGAATTACGGTTGAGTCTGTGACCCTTTAGCGTGGCGACCTAGAGAGTCTAATTATAACACCTACTACCAGGGCCCGATACCGAGATGTTGTGCACTGTAAGGGATGGCTCGCGCCATCGTGAGGAAAGCACGGAACCAGGGCTTCCTGTCAGTCGTGACAAAAGGTCGTAGAGCTGTTTCTCATCCTCTGTCTGAGGCCGAACTGCATCATCTAGGATAAGAAGTCAGCTAAGCTAACTATATTTTGAAGGGGCGACGGACAAAAACCCGGGATCGCGATTTTGCGCTGGCCATCAGTCAAGGTTGCAAGCAGACGAATCCTGAGAATCACGATGAGCGATGGAGTCACCACGTATATGACACATACATGTCAATCATCGGTTCAGCTGCAGCACCTCCTTCAATACCAGAATGTTGATCGGGGGCACCGCTAGAGATCTAGGAACGATCCAGTGCCATCCTTGTGGGGGAGATTGGATAACCCACCTCCACCGTCGCATGGACAACTCCACGCAATCCATAAGTGATGCATGGTGGGTATTCGGTGATCCAAGTAGAGTTACTGCCGAAATCAGTCAACATCAGCAAGGACTGGTTGGTAATACACGAAGGTGTCAAACCTCAGCAAGATTGCATCAATGTCTCCAATTTGATGCTAAGTATAAAGATGAGCTAATCGTCAGTTGTAGAAGTCGAGGACGAACTTTATGCTCCCGAAGTGCATCCATGAACCCAGCGCTTCCCGTCTCTTCTTCACCTTCAATTAGGAAAACAAGGTCAACTCCGAGGGCCCGCTTTCTCAGTAGATCGGCGGCAGCACACGCGACTGCCATGATGGGACCCTTGTTATCTGTGACACCTCGTCCATACAAGTATCCATTGCGGCCGACAACCGTGAATGGGTTCGAGTCCCAGCCCTCGCGTGGAGCTGAGATGACGTCGTAGTGTCTTGCAACGATCAGAACAAGGGGCAAGGCTGAATGACGAGACTTTACCCATAAAACAATATCCTGGGTTTGGGGTGTTTGCCTTGCGCTCCATGGAAGGTAGCCAAGACTAGTGGACTCCCTCGCTCGTATGTGGGTAACTGTGAGGACCCGCTATTCAGGAGGGAGCCATACTGTGGTATGGAGGCTTACCAGCGTTGACTCAGCGCCAAGTTGGTGCAAGCACTTTTTCAACCAAATAGCTGCCTGGCGACAGTCTTCATGATGTAGAGGATCAGAACTGACACTCGGAATGGAAACGAAGGTCGAAAGCGCATAGGTCATGGTATCTGCATGACGGACGTGAGTGATTCGTAGTTCATGTTGCGGACAGCTTACCGTGACCATCGTTTTCAGCTTCAAATACGACACTCTCTCGGACTTGGGCTATGGGCTCTTTCAAAGGCATCTCAATGTCCCAAACCTAGTCGAATGTGAGATTCAGGTGGTAGGCAAGCCGGGGTCATTTACCTTCACGAACCCGTCATTAGCACCTGACACCAGCATACATCCATTCGACTGAGTTGATTGAGTAATGATAGATGAAAGCACAATGCCTTCGTGGGCTTTCCAGGATGCCGTGCAGTCAAATGAAGGGGACCATCGCTTGAGTTCACTGACGTCATCCTCGTTTTCGCTGTGCAAACTACTTCTTGGACACCCACCTGAATCTGCCCGTTGGATGAACATGTGTAAAGATCGGAATGCATCATCGATAGTGACAATATGTCAATATTCTACACGTGTGATTAATCTATGACGAGTGTTAGGCGTCCTGTTTGAGCTCACCTCCTGGACTATTATTGTTCGTACCAGCGTCTTGGTCTCGACGTCAAACACTTTGACGTATCCATCCTGGCATCCTGCAAAGATAGTATCGCCCCGGACCACGAGGGAAAGCACTGCGCCATGGTTGCACTCAAACGTATGCACCAGCACCGGGCCAGACGTTGTGCATGTCCACATCTGGAGAGAAAAGTGAGAGTCCTGCACCTCAGATCGACACTATTGACCTGACCTTGACCGTCTCATCACCGCTACCCGTTAAGAGTTGATAACTCGCACCGGCCTGTAATACAGGGTCGTCCGAACCCGTCCTATGAGATGGCATAATTACCATGCAATATACATAGCCAAAATGGGCAGAATCCAGCACGTTGGAAGCCGGGATAGCAATCACGTTCTTGCAACAGGTGTCCGCCTCTGAAATGGGAGAGGAGCTGAAGTTGTTTGCAAGAAGATCGGCGGGTTTGTGGGTGTACTGAGGATAGCTGTCAAAGAATTTGTGAACTTTGCGTGCAGGAGTCGACGTCCCTGAACTGATTTGTTCTTGAGCCTGAAGGCCCATTTGCTGCTGACAGAAGTCAAACCACTGGATGGAGGTGTTTTGGCAACCGACATAGACGGCCTGAAGAGTAGGGTTCCAAGCCAGGGAGAATAGATCACCCGCTCCGGTCTCCAGATATGGGTGTAGGATATACATCGGCGTAAACGTCGTCGTCGACCATATCTGGTCAACGTCAAAACTTTGAATTATTACGCTTGAGGTATATCACGCACCCGGACTGTGCTGTCACCTGTGTACGAAGTATTCGAAGCATGATAAGAAAAAAAGAAAGTGACACTCCTACCGGAAGCACTGAACAGCCAGTGTCTATCTTCGGCGAGTTCCAAAGCAAGTATGCTGCCGGTATGGCCGCGGAGACTTGTTTTGAGGGTGTAAGATTGTTTGTCCCAAACCTACAGAAACTGAGCGCCAATGGGTGAGATCCCGAGGCTTGTCTCACAGATATATCTTGGCATTGGCCTCCAGCAAATATATGCTGAGAATCAGCCATCAAACTGAGGACAGATTTGTTTTCATCGCCCAGTGAGTGCAAAAGTCTGGGAGAGTATAGCGAGGGCGCAGGCTTGCTAACGGAAGCTAATGAGGAAGGCATCAGGAAGGGTTCGAATGAGCCAGGACAGAGAGCAGACATACGAGAAGGCACTGCAACACTCATCTCTTATATGGATCACGGTAGCGTGAACGTTGCGGTGGGTTTACTGGTTACTGAGCGCAAGTGAGGTAATATGTAACTTCGATAGCGTTCACAGGTGACTGGTGACCCTCCGATAGTGCGGAACGACAGCACGCCGAATACTGGAAAGATGAGATCTATTCAGAGATCCGAGGATCCAGTGGTGGCACTAGGGACGAGACAGAGGTCACTGTTGCTGCCGAATCATTATCAGAGTTGAGAACGGTCAGAAGATTCGGAGGAGGAATGAACCAATGTCAGCGTGATATTAAACGGCGTGTTCAACTTGAAGATGGATCTTGAGCTGGTGTGCTGCTAGTGGCGGCCCTGGCGGCTATGAAGTTGTTGAATGTCAGGGGATCCCAAGAGGAGTGCTGGCTCTGCCAAAACTGCCACGAGGCAGCAGTGGCTGGCAGGTGCAGAACTTCTAGAAGGCGGAAATGACCTAGACAGTGGTCGCACTTGAAGACTGCTGGAAGCGAGGTTCCGATTAGTACTACGTACTTGGTGTCAACGTGTGACTACTAGTACTTTGAAAGCTGAACTCGGTCCTCTTTGGAAATCAGTACGAATTCAAAGAAACTAACAGACGCGGAGGTCTTTGACTCTTTCAAGCTCTTCAGCAGCTGCCACGTACTCGAATGGCGTCAGAAAAGGCGAGAGTGGCGAAAGACCAGGTGCGTCCAAAAACCTCACAGTGATCTAGTACCAGATATCCCAAACATTTTCTGACAAAATCTCATGTATGACTTGGTTTCGACTTTGAAAGGGAAACGCGGCGTACAAGGCTGCAGAATATGCAACCGCTGTTGGCCACTACACCACCGCCATCCTCGCCGACAGCAGTGACCCGACGTTCTTTCTCAATCGAGCAGCTACATATTTGAAGCTAGGCAAGTACGTCCACACGACCTTTTATCCCCATTACTAGCTCTCCTTGTTGATGAACTTTGAGCAGAAACGAAGACGCAGAGAGGGATTGCGATAGAGTTCTGGCCTTGAGCACTAAAAACGTCAAAGCACTCTTTAGAAGGGGACAAGCTCGAAGAGCTCTCGGGAAGCTTGACGATGCTCGCGCAGGTGCGAAACCGCGTGGAAACCGTATTAATGCTTTCTATCGATACAGAATCTCAAGTGAGGCTATGCAGACTTCAATCACGCCCTTGCTTTAGAGCCTGCGAATACATCGGTGAAGAATGAAATTCTTGAGATCGAGGAGTCACTGCAACAGAAGCTCAAGCAGCGCAACAAACCCACGGTAAGTCGGCCTGTCTCTTGAAGAAGGAATTTCCAGAAACGTTTGCAAAATAGATGAGTTTTCAGCGTCCCCAAGCCCCCAGATTGCCGACTCCCACCGACTTCCCGCTGAAACGTCGCCGTGTTCCCATTGAGATAGTTGAAACCGATACGCGTGCACCTCGCGATGCCCAGATTACTGCGCCCCCTGAAACGAATCATGAAGCCTTGCTGCAGCCTATCTCGTCGCGCAACCTAGATCATGAACATAAGCCAGTCACGACGGAGATCGCACCACCTAAACCCCAGACATTCGTTGATGCAAAACAAGCCCGCGAAACTTCCAAGCCCTTACGGGTATCAGGTGGGATATTCCGACATACAGGGAACCATACAATTGTCACGAGGACACAGACTGGAGGTACCGCCTCACCACAAGCATTCACTCCATCGCCAGCACCATCTCCTCCCATAAGGCCCCCAACAACGCTTTTCCAATTTACAAAGTCGTGGGATTCCCTACGGTCCGACGACGATCGATGGAGTCTCATTCGTGTAGGTTCTCTGTGCGAGCACGACACCAGAGGCTGATCCGATGTCATCTAGACAATTCCTCCCTCTTCCATCCCGGCATTTTTTCAAGTCTCTTTGGAGCCGGAGTTGCTCAAATCCATCCTATACACACTTCGTGCCATCCTTGAGCAGGACCCAGGTCTGGACACAAGAAACGTTGTGCGGGACTACCTATTAGCCTTTACCAAAGTGCCAAGGTTCGGCACGGTGATGTTGTTCATGGATAAACAAGAGAGGCAGCTTTTAGAGCTACTGCGGGCAAAAGTTAACTCCTCGTGACTGAACTCACGAGTAACGTTTGCATGAGATAACTATCAGGAATCTATCAGTGTTCAGATCTCAGATCTCAGAGGCCACGTCAGCCTTATGTAAACAAGAACCTCCTGCCACTCACCGACCGTCGCCGGGATGAAAGGCTCAGTTATACTAGGACGTGCTTACTAGTACCTTGAAGGGAATCAAGTTCCCTCTGAGCCATCGTCCAGCGAATTGTCACTGATACGGTTGGGATGGCTACTACGGAACTCGAATCTGCTGCCAACTTCGGTCCTGCTCCGACTGTCGCAGATATACAAGCAGAGCTCGCAGTTACGCCTGACAGGACGCCGCTTACGAGAAACCAAGCCAGTGAACGTAGTGGCCTGCTTGAGGTGTTTAAAGCAAACCTTGCACAAGCAGGTCTCTATCAACCCGCGAAGGATGACGCACGAGCGTCTCATGACGATTCAACTCTCATGTAAGCCGTGTTTCGTGCTGTCATCGAGATTCTTGCCGGTGACACGAGCGGGGTCCTAAGGCGTTTTCTACGGGCACGTCGTTACGATTTAAACACGGCGGAGAAGCAGTTCGCGAATGCAGAAACTTGGAGAAAGCACCATGATGTCGACAATCTGTTCAGGACGTTTGTTACTTCTGAGATGGAAACATCCAGAATATTTTATCCACGCTGGACTGGACGCCGGGACAAGGTACGGACCCGATCCTTGTCTCGCTTTCCATGTTAGCAGTTCGAGTGATCAATCTTATCGTCTGCAGAGTGGGCTCCCCGTATACGTCTATCGGCTAGCTTCTCTCAACAGGTCCCTGCGCAAGGAACTGGATGCAATTCCACCCGAAAGTCGACACCAGCGAATGTACGTAGCACTCACAAAATATCCCAGGTGGTGCTGATAGTACTTTTCCTAGAATCGTACTCTACGAAGCCATGATCCGCTTCGTGTTACCCCTCTGCGACTATCTGCCTCATGAACCACCAACGCTAATTTCCTCAGTGACGACGATCATAGATCTAGAGGACGTCTCACTATCAGCGATGTGGTCCCTCCGGAACCATCTCCAACAAGCATCTACCATGGCCACAGCCAATTACCCGGAAACTCTGAATACCATTGCGATCGTGAATTCCCCTTCATTCTTCCCCACTATATGGAACTGGATCAAGGTACGCATCAATGACATGGATCTCTTAGATGAAGCTTGCGAATATTTGGTACCAGGGGTGGTTCGATGAGGGCACTCGGGGCAAGATTCATGTTTTAAGCAAAGCCCCGGGAGATGCTCTTCGCGAACTGATCAACGATGAAGACCTGCCGGAGGCCTACGGCGGCAAATTGAAATGGACCTTCGAGAACGAACCATGCTTGGATAGCGAAACCCAGAAGGTTATTGATGAGATGCCCAAAGGCCCAGTCACTTTCGCCGACGGAAGAGTTCTCAGCCCATAACAAATTATCATACCTTAGCTAGACTATCACGTGTGCGACACGGTTGCTGGAAGTCAGGCCCCACCATGATACATATGGTGAACAGACCAGAGTCTCAGGTATATACCGAGCACAACGAATCACTCGGAGAGGCGAGTAAACTTCGTGGAAGCTGGCCCCCAGTTACTTTGCAGTTACTACCACTAGGGGTCGTCGACGACTTAGACCTTGCTTGCTTTGTCTTGCCAGTTTTCACTCATCACATCAAAGTCGGCGTTTTTCAACATCACCCAGCACAGCAAGTACAGGCTGTCTCGACAAGATGGAAGAAGAGTACGGGAGACTTTTCAAAACAAGGACACATTACGATAAGTTATTCGCTTTTTTCAGTGTCGGTTTCCGTAGCTTTTCCCTTTCCTTTGCTAGTAGACGGATCACTTTGTTTTTCCAGTTTTGGTTTTTTGGGAGGAGGTAAGGGCAGTGTGGGGGAAGGATGAGTCAATTTCACAGGACCGCGGCGAGGGTCGTTGCTGCGATATGCACACCATAAAAACACGCATCACTTGCAAAACGACATCTGTGGAACAGCATGCCGTCAGGACGATATGCAACAGACTGAGCTGTGGTTGACGGTGCTTGAAGGAAGGTGATGCAAGGAAATCCCCGTGACTGTAATTCGACTGCATCTCACATTACTGACACGATCATAAAATATAAAACAATACACGTACCACACAAGAGAACACCAACCATCATGACTGGATGTGAACATGCATAGTGGCAAGAGAATGACATTAGCTTTTGAAAAACTGAAATCCGAGATGCAATGCACGATCGATAGGTTTAGTTGCTCCATTGGGGATGGTCCACAATTCAGTAGAAAACAGCTGAAGAAAAATGGAAATGCGAAAGTCGTTCACATCGTACAAGCACAGACTGCTCTGATGTGCTCGCCACACAGCTTGGACATCAGCTGCAGAGTGCTCACAACGAAGAGAAGAGGACATCGGCACCTTGCGGATTTAAAACGAGAATCTCTACACGGATTCTCGAACCTGGTTCTACATATAGCACTATTTACAGGTGTTGACAATCCTTTCAGGAACACACAATGCATGGACCTTGCTTTGCAAGCAAGGTGATTTTAGTCAATATTTGTTGCTAGTATATGCATACTTCAACTCAATTGGAACACGGCGGCAAGATGACTTTGATCTTGGAATTGTTGTTGCATTGCTGTATCAAAACGTACACCAGGTTGCTCTCAGATCGTCATTCGACTGCCAAGAGGGTCCCAACAACAGATCGCTTTCGCCTGAAGTCCCAAAATCTTTGCATCACATGTGGATGAGCCGTCCAGAAAGGTCATGCAAAACAGGGGCACGTTACGGAGTGTGAACGTTGAGCGCTGAGCCCGATTACATCTCTGCTGATGTGCAAACGGTACAATACATTACTGGAAGGAATGATAATGATACGTGTGACAAACAGAGCAGACGTAGGAAAACAACATGCAGGAAGTTAGATTATTCGGGGTTGTCCTCGGGTTCGGCCGCCACGCCGTCTTCGTTCCAGATCTGCAGGAACTGATGGAATAAAATGTCAGCACCGCCTGTGGCAAACAGAAAGATTTCATTCACCGTTGATCTTTGTGCGGCCAAATCCCGAGGTAGGACCAAAGGTGATATAGCGAAAGGTAGACGCTCCCAAGATATGGCGAATTGATGGCGCTTGATAGCTGGCTTGTCGCCGACAGCACTCTTTTTTCCTGGTACAAATTTACTGCATTTTCTAAAAATGTAGTAAGTCAGCCGGGTATGCTTTTCACAAGGAAACGAGTTAACTGACTCCTCGGATAGGCCATACAACCCCTTCAAATGGGATTTCAGGAACATAACGACACAGATGATGACCGAAGTCCTGATAATGTCGACATCGAGGTCAGGTACTATGGGAGGTGCTGGTTGAGGCGCAGGGCCCTGTGACCTTCGTTAGTGACTACCAGCTTTGCGAGGGAGCTGGTCTTACCACATGGGTGTCAAGTGGAGGGGGCTGCAATTGGGGCTCATGCAGCTGTGCGATTAGGTGCGAAGGAGAGATGACTTCGATAAGCTGCATTCCAGAGGTGGATAAAATTGATGTCAAATGTTTGATGACAGTGAGAGCTTCTTCTTGGGTCTTGTAATCTAATGTGGCGAAGTTCTCGGCCATGTAACGAGCAAAGTCGATATCGTCCTAGATATCACCTTAGGAAGGAATATATGGGTGTGCGAGCGGACGCTTACCTTCGTTGACTTTAGGGCCGTCGGAACGTCGAATGCTTTGACCAAGGCTTTCAGGAAATCCTGCCGAGGTGCTCTTTTCTCTCGTACCAATGAGTACCATCGTTGTAACAGAGCGGTCGGCTCAGGCTGCATACGATAGCCTATACGGACTTAGTGAGCAGCTGGTGGAAGATCACAAAATTCTAGTGACCTTGGACAGAGTTCGGTGAGATGACTTTCTGATAGTCGAATGACTGCCTCGCGCTGACGATGAACCGAGCATTGAGAAGTGTCATATGCTTATTGTACAAGATAGCGTGCAAGGCATTTGCTCGAGCGCTTGTTGCTGCGATGGGGCTCGTTTCGAGCGCGACAATGACTGGGAAGGACTACAATTGCTACTAGGATCAATGATGTACACCTAGGGTGGTCCGTGCATACCTGGAGCGGATGGGCAAGGCCTTGCTTTACGGTGAAACTTAAGATGTCAACAGCGACGGCTTGTATTTGCGTGTTTTGGGAGAGTGCCGCCTCGAGTATTGGGGAGATGTAGCGTTGGACTACCGCAGAGCTAACCCTGTAACGATGTGTTTGGCATAACAGCATGTCACAAAATAGCAGATTCTTACCCAGAATCTGCAAAGCCTTCTGTATTCCCAACAAGTTCGGCCACGTCTACAACGCCATCACCCTTTTTCTGGGCAGATCCTGGAGTGGCCTGCGCTTCAACAATGTCCAAACAAAGTTTTAGACTCAAAATCCCCACCCTTTTGCTGTTCCGCGTGCTTTGCTACTTCGGATACTAGGAAGTCTTGCATGATCCTGAGCAGGCGTCCTCGACTCTCCTCGTCTGGCGACTCGAAAATGGCATCCATGATACCAGCGGATTGCTCCAAGGTCATCAAAGTAGGTTGGGCGCGGAATAAGAAACCTTCACCGGGAGATCCGTAAGTTGTCGAATCATCAAAAAGAGTCCAAGATGGAAATTCACCTAAGCATTGCAAAATCCGACCTTTCAAACCAGAGTCACTGTATTTTGCGTAGAGAGCGAGCAGGCTGTTGTAGATGTGTTCCACTACAGGTCCCTGATATGGTTCGGTAGAGTCAGAGAAGGTCATCCGTCCATGAATATCTATTACCTCCGAAATGCTGTTCAACTCAGTCGCGAACTCTGTTGGAAGATGAGCCACTCTCGCAGCATAAACGGCACACACTTACCAGGCTGCTCGACACGAAGCTGGTCAAATTCGCAGTGTTCTCCAAGCAAGGAGACAATGAAGATGAGAATAGATAAGGTCCTCGTCTCCACAGCCGTCATCGTCTCGCTATTGCGAGCAATGGCTTGCTGGAGACGCGCTAGGAGGTGTGTGAGTCCCAGCGGATGACTGAGATAGAAAACTGACTGTTGCAGGACTTCAGGAGCGCGATCAATCGGTAGAAATCGTGTGTGAGATATTGTACAACCCCACACATACACGCCACGCTTTCTTGTAAGCACTTGGATGGAAGATAAGCAATCACGGAGTGGGAGTAACGAGATCAGCCTACCACCACACCACCTATGTTGGATGGTTTGACGATCATGGGTTGGAGGACCAATTGCAACTCCTGACCAAACTTAACTGCGGTCTTGGGCATGTGAGGAATGGATATTCGGAAGACTCGAAGCAAGTAGTCAGATACGGCGAGTTCGTCCGGCTGCAAAACGATGTCAGGACATGTTAAGATCAACAATGGCGCGCACAAACAGAGGAGGGGTTCTTGAGGTAAGGGAGTAGCGTGGATGCATTACTACCAGACAATACCAAGGGATATGCGGTCGCAAACAGATACAGCGTCCTGATGCATGATTGAACAGTCTGAGAGAACCCATCAGTTCCACGCGCGTCTGGTCAACCTAGATACTCACAAAGCCAGGCAGATCAGAAGCATCGACGAGGCCGTCAATCAAGGTTTCACATATTTCAGAGTACCTCGCATGCATGAAGGGCGTATCCGGTGGGCTTTGACTTGACATAATCTTGTGAAGGAGATCCTCCAAAGGAGATTGCCGATCCTTGAAGTAAGCAGATACGCCCATTATCACAGATACTTTGGAGAGTAGCGCCGCCTTGTCCCGGGTATTGGTCGACGGAGGTGGCCTGCCTTTCAAAACAACAACCTGAGAAGACATATTTTGGAACCAAAGCTCCTCCGTGGTCTTGATGGCGAGGTCCTTCACGGTGTCATCCTCGTCCAACATGCGCAATACCAGTTTGATGCAAATGTCTACGCGACGACCCAGGTCCTCTGTCACGGTGTAATACTGCTTAAGCAACTTGATAACACGCTTTCTTACTCCAAGGCCAGTGTCCTACAAATAGAAGTGAGAGTTTATCAATGATGTGGATGGACATGCAGATACCGCAATGCGATCAGCAATCCTTGAGTAGTAATCACCGACGACCTCGGGCGATTCTATCATATATCTACCGATCAGCTCAACAGCTGCATCCCGAACCGCAGGGGAAGAATCGAGCAGATGGCCTTCAATTGCTCGGCGTACATTCGCCTATGCCTTCTTAGATACAACTGTGAGTGGGAAATCCGCGTGCTTACTGTGGAAAGGATACTGGAATCGCTAGTTACGATTTGGCCGAGGGCTCGCAAAGCCTTGGTTCGCATGAACACAGGAGGAGCGTCAAGAGCCATCAAGACGACATTTAGGATGGGTCCGAAAGAATTTGTGAGATTCTGTACGGTGCCAATTTCCTCTGCAAGTAGGTCAACGCGGGCAGCTTCCTCTTGAGTTCTGGCGCAGTGTGAGCTTGAATTATTGAGCCGAAGCTACGTTGACGCTCACCCCACATCAAAGACATCATTGGAGTGGTCTTTCCACACGTCAGATAAGGCATTCTGAAGTTTCGTACAAAGTGTCAGCGTCGATGGCTTTTGGACAGCGCCACCATCCTCCTGGCTCTGTAAAGAACCACGTAGCGCCCTCAACGCATTAGCCAACTCATGACCCCACATCGCAGCAGTTAGCTCGCGGGCACTCTGGCCTTCATCAGCGATGCAGCAACGAATATTTTACTTTATGACTCACTTCGTAGGCCTGGTCATCAGAAGAGCGCTTCACCAGATGAGAAGAGATGGCCACGTGTCGAGCCCAGAGCGCTTCGAAGTCTTGGATGTTCTCCGTTGAGACGATCTAAGTGAACCAATTGTGAAACCAGTATTTTTCAGATCGGGGAAATAAATACTTCATCGAGCGGAATAATGAGTTGCTTTCCACAGCGCTGCCGGACCTTCAAAGAGCTCGTTCGTAATCGTGCCGCAATAATACCCAAATGGTCTAAAGCTATAGCTTTAGCTGCATTGGTATCTATCTGAACACTTGTCTTTACGTCGTCCAGAGAGGCCACCTGAAGGAAGGGAAGCCACTAAGTTCCCCATAACCCACCTAGATCGAATCACCATACCATGAATTTACAGATCACGCTCAGAATCAAACCCGCTGCTGGCCATTCTGGCCAATACAGGACAACCAGAAGGTCAGTGATTAGGTTATCAAGGATGATCCGGTACTCGGCTTCGTTCGAGTTCTTCGTCTGCTTACTCTTGCCAGACCTACGAATGGGATAAGAGGACGCTCGCCGACCCCAACTAGATCGTACCTCTGCGTCAGGAAAAGAACAATGGTCTTGGCAGCACTAGTGGCCGACTCAAGGCCTGACAAATACAGTTGGATCTCCTAAAAGCAATCGTTATGTGAGCGTGTGGACCATCACAAGTTCATTCCAACTTGTCTACCTCTGCATCCTGTTCGTCGAAGACGATATCTTTGGCTTTCTCCAGCATGCTGTCTTGTCTTCTGAGTGCACGATTCTGACGAGCTTTGGCAATCTTCCGCGCAGCTACACGAACATCACGCGCTGACGTCTGCACGAGCTGAAGAAGCAACGCGGAAACCGTGCGTATGGAACGCCCGTCACGCAGTCTGTAAGTGTTGTTAATGATAGCAAGCCACCATCGAAAATAGCAACAGACCGGAACTGTCCAGCTTTCTTATGGCTATTCGATAACTTAATGAGTGACGACAAGATCTCTTCGATGATCCATGACCTTTGATCTTCATGGTTCGCAAAGACCTGCAAGGGGTTTAGCCCAACTAGGTGGTAGCGTTGTCGGGTAAGCTTACACTTCGGATGATCGAGAGGGCATCGAGGCGGAGGCCCCTCATCGCACTGCCACCAAGCGTGCTCAGCACGACATTCTCTCTCTTGCCCTTCGTGTCGCTCTCAGCAGACTCGACAACAAAGAACGGTCCTATCGCGATATACACCGCTTGTATGATGATAGCATCGGACATCATAATGTCATCTGCAGAAAAAAGAGCGTTGATGCGGGGGAGAGCGGCAGACAGGGCTTGAAAGAGCTCGGTTAGCAGCTTGCGGAGTTCACCACAGCTTGAGTGGGTGTATCGGTGAAGACAGTTGAGTTGTGGTGACGCTGATCCACCAGCTCCTATACCTTCTACGAACGGATAAATAATCATCGTGAGCTGGTTCTTGATAGTGTTTAGGCAGGTGGTGATAAGCTCCTCCGAATAGAGCTGCGCATGCAAAGCTGTTAAATAAGGAAGCTCTGCTAATTACGAAACCGACCTGCTTTGTGAGGCCTTCTCCACACAGTAACGCCATACAACACTCAGCAGCAAGAATGCTATCTCGAGCAATTTCCAGCTGAACAGCCAGATCATGCACGTTCGAGTCAGTCAGCTGCTGGGGATGTGAGTCGTGCACTGGGGAACCACCCTCATTCTGAATCTCGCTGTCCCGATGACCTAGAATATCACTGCCTATTGGATTTTTCTGGCCTTTCTTCGATTTGCTGGGTGAGGTAGGTGCCGATGGTCGATGTGCAGATGTGCGTAAAGGATCCACGTCTTCTCCTGTCTTGATAGAGCGCTCTAATATCTTCATCAACCTCGACAAAACGGGTGTTTCGATATCCCCAAGTGTCTCCCGCGTTTTTGTCCCAGCACTATTGCTAGCGCCAGCTTCCCGTGCTGCGCGTCTAGACCTCTTGAAAGGGCGCGCAAGTTGACTGATGTATTTTGTTAGTTTCCGTAGGACATTTTGTTGGAGATGTGGATGATTGCAGTCGGCGGTGAGAGCGGAGAAGAACTCCTTGGGGAGGTCAGCGAGTTCGACGTCAGCTGCAAGAGAATCTTCTGCCTCGAATATGTCCTCAACCAGCGTGATAAGCTTCGCAAATGGTGCTTTGGAACCGAGGCGGTCAGATCAAAATATGCCCGCTAGTATTGTTCGGTTACCTCGTTCGTCCCTATCTCCCGTGCGCCGAGCGGACGACTTGATACCACTTGCCTGGTTATCCCGATGCGCGTAATGATAATCCTCGTCAGACTCATCTCCTGAGGCCGGGTGATCAGGAGGCTTGGATGATTTCCTCGACGGAGTTTTCCAGGCGGGAGCCGGAACGTTCACATACGCCAACAGTTGGCGAGGGGTCTTGGAGGACATATGAGATGAAGCTTCACTGCCCGGTTGGTTAGTGGGAGTCGACTGCGTCGAGTTCGCCATATGTGTGCGCTTCTGAGAAGGCGTAGTCAATTCATCTGGGGATTTACGCTTTCTGGGAGTCACGGAGGACTCGGGGACGACGGATGCAAGCGGTTTCGTCGGGGATGACTCTACTTTCGGTGCTGGATGTTGAAGAGTGCTTCTCGATGAGATGGGCTTGTTTTCTAAGAGTTGAGCTGAACGATTCAGGAAATCCTTGAAGAAAGGACCAGACTCCTCTGGCTTATAAATACGTTGCTGAGCTTTGACTTGGTTTGGCTGGCCGAGAGCAAATGCAAGCGAGGAAGACGACGAACGGATACCCGGAGGTGGAGGAGTTGGGTAGGCTGAAGTGGGGTTGAATCGCTGCAGAAGAGAGTTAGCTAAAGATGGAGCCTGATACGACGTATTGATGGGTCCGCGGGTATAGTTTGAGGGGGCTGAGTAGTTGGATTGACTAAACCTGAGGTGATAGTAGGCGCACAGACAGTGTAGATCATCAGCATACTATGGACAAGTGGAGGATGGATGATTACACACGGGGCACCATATGAGAGCAGCCGAACAGACTCGTCCCTGGTAGCTTGCCAGTATTGTGAATGCTGGGCTGGGATGGAGGGATTCGAGAGGTAGCTAAGCTCCTGCGGGTATTCTGTGAATGGGGCATTTGATGGTGGAAGTATCTGATACGAAGCAGCGTGAAAGGGAGAGTAGTTCGCGTGCATATATGTTGGAGGCGGCGCAGCAATGGACAAGTCGTTCATGTGCCTGGTCACTATTTCACCGTCAGCTTAGATAGTACCAACTGCGTCAGGAAACACGACGATATACCATGTGCGGAGGGTGTAGCTGAAGCGGATGGGTATGCGGCGAATAGCCTATGAGCTTCGTACACGGCGTCAGGAGCATGTCCTTGTGCCAATGGTTGTGCGCTACTAGGATGTGGGGAGTATGTGCCCTGAGGCCCATGGCCATTCGGGTACCATTGTTGTCCACTCATAGAAGGGGAGAAACACCAGGATATCTGGGACGCCGATGACCAGGAAATAGAGTTTGTTGGTAGCAGCGGCACTGTAGGCAGCACGGTACTGTGACCTGTCCTGATTTGAAGACATGCGCTTCACGTTCCACCCGTGACACGCTTGGTCACAGTGGTCACAACACTGGACATCGACTGATGGCTATTTAGAAAACCGTAAAAAGATAACAGGGGGTGGTAGCAATAACAATAAAGTGTAATGTGGTAAGGATAGTAATACGAATGGTATTGAGTGGTGAGACAAAAGTGCAGTCATTAACGACAAAATCACATACAAAGCAGAAGCCAACCTGGTCAACAAACTCCATCACCTTCTCGCGCTTGATCTGAATAGAGCTAACCTTTTGGTTGGTGAAGAGAACACCATAAAATTTGTCTGCAATGACGAGCGTCTCGGACCGGAAGGCTGTTGTGATGAACTGGCACAATAGATCTGGACGATAGATAAACATAGAGTGAAGTGTGAATCGCAAAGACCTACTGAAAGGTCTTCTGGTGGGAAGCCTCCGAACCGGACCTTGTCCATGAGGGGAAGGGCATCTTGGGCAGGTGGGGCATTAAATATCGGAGAATTGGGTTTGAGATGGTTGAGAGGCATGAAAGTGATGCGACCGATTTTTTCTTTGAACTTAGTCATGTCAGGGGCTCTGGAGGCTGTTTCGTCCATGTCGACCACAACGTGGAAAAGATTGGCGGGGGCCGTGCTTGAAATTAATATGTCTCCAGGGAGAAGAGTAAAGTACCTGTTGCCAGGAGTGCTGAAAGTAAGGTCTGGGGTCTCGAAAGGACGGTATAGTGGTTCGTAAATACCTCCCAGACCGTGTCTCTGCAATTCCATCCACAACACGCAGGCCCGAACCTGTATCTTACCAGGATGTCCACGGACGATGGACAGACGATGCGAAGGACATATAGCTCACCCCATCCACCATGGCAGCGAGGTTACGCTCAGCGGGCTTCAGTTCATCTCCTACGTGAGCGAGAAGACCATCCAACTTAGAGTATCCCCCCATAGCTCCTCTCGCTGCTCACTCAGGTCGCTCTTTTAGTCCTCGAGCTCCGTTACTAGTGGTTGCTCGCCGGGGTTCCGTACTCCCTACCTCAAGCGCGGCTATCCCTAGGCGGAGGCAGTTATCCCGGTGCTCTCCTTTCGTCCTGAACCGCTTGACGCGTCCCTGGTTTGCGAACAGGGCGGGAGCCTCTTCCATTTTACGCTTCTCGGCTGTTTCTCGTGAGCCGGAGTCAGTCCAGGGGGGAAACGACTCAGAGGGCTTCTCTTCCTTTTCTCTGACCTGTTACTCTACAGCGGTCATCTCGCTTTCGACTCGGAGCGCGGAGCGCCTACCTCCTTCGTGTTCGCTTGCTGATTGAAGGTCGGGCGACGATGCATCCAAGTTTGGTCCGTGAGTTGATGAGGCCAGAAAATCCGGGTTGAACGTCTTGGCGCGTGATACTGAGAATGAGGTCGTGTTCGGTTGGTGAGATTTGTTGTTCTGGGCGCTAGATGAGGCGTGAGGCAGGCCTTCAAGCAAAAAATTCAAGCTTCAGCTTCAGGACTGAGTACTGAACGCAAAGGTGGTTGGTGCGCAGGTAAACCATTTACATAAATAATGCATCCTTGAAGTTTTCAGTTGTTTCAAATTGCACTAGACCTGGACTTCAACAGTTCATATTGTTCTTAAGATCTTGGCGTATATCATATAGGTCTCGGCATCTCTCCTTGTCGATCTCCTCAGTGCTTCATCCAGCTTATATCCAGATTTTCATAGTGGACATTGTTCTTCCCCTCGCCTTCAAGGATCCATGCAACATTTCATACGAAGTCTAGTCGCTTGGTTGTCAGAATTTTTCATTCACACCCCGACCCCACTCAAGCAGCCCCGTTGAACGCTTCCGCCAGCGCCTTGGTTGCATCCACGACCGTATTGACGTTCTCGTAGGCTACGGCCAGTATCCATCCATCCCCAATTGCAGATGTGGAACTCCCCTATCCGCCCTGATATCCACCTTCACTCCGAACGCTCTCCCCACGCAATGCCCTCGTCCCCCAATGTACGTATTCATCCCGCACATCCCTACCCACACCGGGGTCCTCGTGGCAAGCAATTGTGGCGTGAAGGTTAGGGGATTATCCCAGTTAGGGTCGGGGACGCAATTGCCATGATGGAACCACACCATACGAGCCTGTCTCAAGCCAGACTGCTTTGCATTTCTTTTAGGGATGGGTGTTGCGTCGCCTGAGTTGGAGGGAATGATGACTAGTTAGCCATGATAGCATTGGAACACGGAGGTAAGGGAAATGCGATCGCGAGTAGCTCAGTCTTAGACACCAGAAGGCATAGTTTGCATTGCGACATGTGACAGCAGCATCGAGTACATGTGAATGGTCGGAAATCAAAGCCACATAAAATACCAGAAAGCCATCAGATTGATCTAGATGAAACCAATCTGGGCACAGGATGATGCGGTTAGCGGAGATCATGTTCAGTCAAAGTCATACGTTACCTTGTTTGCAACATCCAGAGCATCGTGGTCAGCAGCAAGGCGAACGTACGCCTTCTTCTTGCCATCCGGTCTGAAAATGTTGTTAGCTTCTGCCTAACGGAGAGCACGAGTGTCGAGTGCTTACCGGATGAGAGTGTTGATCTTGGCTGACTGGACATCGTACAGCTTCTTCACGGCATCCTTAATTTGCCGCTTGTTCGACTTAATATCAACGATGAACACCAAGGTGTTGTGCTCCTCAATCTTTTTCATAGCCGACTCCGTGTTCAAAGGTCTAGATCCAGTATCAACTCCGCCATCAATATATGGTCCTAACCGGGGTAAACGCACGACACGATAGTCCGGAACTCATCCATTCGTGGTGCATGCGGGATAGATTTCCGGGGGTACTTGGGTTTGCGGGAAAGCTTCAGAGTCTTTGGTCGGCGGAAGGTAACGGAGAAGCGGGTCTTGCGTGACGAATGTGAGTGCACGCCCTGAAGCGCGGCTTTTTTGGCGGCCTTGGCTTTGGCATCTTTTGAGGACGTAGCTTTGTTGGCTGTGGGTCGTAATGGTATTGGTTGGTACTGAATCGAATAGTAAGTTAGTGGCGTACCTGCTGCCTTACCCTTCGTTGTTTTCGTGGTGGCCATCGGTGATTCCGAATCTAAGGGAGCAGTGGGTAAGTACGACAATCGAGACACAGGGACTGGCTATGCAATAAGCTGGCGAGAATCCCAACCCAAGGACTAGACAGGGCACCTCATCCAAACCCGCCCAATCCACCCCAGGCATTCATTTCTCTGGCACGAGACGTGGACCAGCCGTACAGGACGTGTCTATGACATTGTTGGACGTCACAAATGACCGGAGAGTATGCTTACCTTGATGAATTTAGGCCTTGCTCGTCGATTGCGAGGAGGAGAGTGTTGGAGTCTGTCCCATTCGGATATTGCCGAATTATCTAAACTGCGCTGCATTCGGCAATATCCGAAGTGGCCAAAATACTTACATGGTCTACATGGGGAAGTAGATACGGGCAAACGCCCCTAATTTTAACTACATGCACATGTACATCCGCACCTCCATTCACCTGGAAATATAACGGTATATATAAATCTAAGTAGTATGGTCTAGTCAGAGTTCTTACTTTCATATCTTCCGTTTTTTCCTCGACTTGCCCTCCTCCACCTCTGCCTCACGTTTACTTCTCACCCCTGCCACCCTCATAATTTCTTTACGCTTCTCCTTCTCCTTTTCGCCCTGCAGAGCATCCTCTTTCGCAACCTTCTTCCGATGCGCCTCCTTCCTTTCATTTTGTTTCTCCTTCCGTCTTGCAACCTGATCCTTTCTTAATGCCCTAATCTGCTGCAAAAGCGCGATGGCTTTCCTTTCTTCTGGTTCCATCACCACAGCACGCTGTTGCATGTATGTTTTCTTGCTCTGCGCTTTCATTAGCTTCGGCTTCGATGCGTAAGGCAAGGAGGCTTGAAGTTTCCTGGGAACTTTGAGGGGGTTGAATCGGCGGGGTGGACGTTCGATAGCTTTGTAGTGCGAATCCTTGTTTAGGGGGGTTTTGATGCCCTCGTCTCGTCGCACTTGGCCTGTGAGCCGCATGCCTGTCCATCGGGATTTGTCCGACAACAGCAACGACGTCACAGGGTTGTAGAATTTGCGAGGCTGGATAGAGTACCATGCTCGCAGGAAGATAATGTCTGCCAGATTTCTTAGTGTGCATTCCCCAAGTGATCCATCGGAAACTCACCACTCATGAGGACTTTATCTTCAAAGGTTGCGCGAAAGGCACCCTCTGGTTTGGAGAGCGCTTTCTTCACCTGACCCCTGATCCCGGAGACAGTGCGGATGTTGGCGCCTTCAAACTTAGCCACTTCGAGTGCGCTGTTGAACATGTCCTTCACGAATGCTGTGTTCTTGAATATCTTGAACGGAACACCAGTCAGCTTCAATTTCTTTACAATCTTCGTCGATCGGTCAATGTCGAGAACGACACCGGTGGCTGATACTCTGAATGCGGCGCTATCTCCGTTTAACGAGTTGAAAGCGCAGAAGCCAGTGTTAGGCAGAGCAACAGGCCCATAGAACGATGCATAACAGTGCATATGCTCCGGGGTGTACTTGAGCATGCGCATACGGATGGAGTGATCGTCTAAGGAGTATATAGGAATGCTTTGGAACCGTCGCCAGCCAAGAGAGAAGATGAGTGGATCGTTGGTCTTGAGGGTTCTTGTGAACCAGCGGTGTCGCTTGAGGCGGACTTGGAGGTATCCAAAGCGTTCTTCAGCGGGCAGCAGGCCTCCGACGATAATGGGGTAGTGCGGATCGAAGTTTTCTATCATTTCGCAAGGAACAGAAGAGAGTTCGATGCGGACATAGGTACCTGGTCTGTGACCCTCCACGAGTGCACGCGCTTCAGAGTCGATGCCCTCGAACTCGGCACGGTTAAGCTGGAGTTGACGGTTAATCTCATCTTTCTTCTCATCGTAAAAGTCCATCTTGTCTTCGGGGTCATCATACTGCTCATCAAATTTGCGTTTGAGGGCTTCCTTTTTGGCGACGAGTGCGGCTGCACGAGCAGTTTCTGGTTCTTCAGGTTGCGGAGTTTTTTGGGATTCGCCAGTTTCCAGGTCCTCGAAATCTCCGCCGTCTGACTCATACTCATTCGGCTCTACTATCCCTCCAGCAGGAGCAGATGGATCTCCGGTGATGAACATGGAGCGTAGCGATTCGAGCATCGTTTCATCCTCCCATTCTTGTAAATTCTCGGGTGAGAGAACTTCTTTAGTCATGTCGAGGTCGTCATCGTAAGAGTGAGCCGTCTTTTTGAGAGAAAAGAAATCATCATCAAGGTCGGTAAAGCCGTCGTCGGGGGCGTCCACTTCCTTTCCGCTGATGATTTGGTGTGGTGTGAGTGAGGTGGTGTATATGAGCGACATCCAGTCTTTTGTCCGTCTCCGTCGATTGCGCTCCATATATGCGGCAGTGGCTCTCTCGGAGAGATGTCTTTTCCATGCTGGAGAAGCATTATTGTCGTCGTCGTCGTCTTCTCCTTCAACATCGCCATCTTCGTCACCCTCTTCACCCTCTTCGTCGCCCTCTTCGCCCTCTTCGTCATTGAGGGTGAGTGGAGCAAAATTGTCCCTGTTCTCCCATTCGTCGTTGCTCCCTCCAAGCTCAGAGTCGCTGTCCGCGAAGGGTAAGTCGCCTCCTTTTTCATTTTCCCTTGGAGTATACTTCATTGATCTCGTGACTTTGCGAAGGGACGCACGCCCATGATCACCGCGCGATGCAGTGGGTGCGTGGTCCTCGTCCAGATCACCAGCATCGTGCAAATCGTCCTCGACTTCACTTTCACACGCTTCTGATCCTTCCTCGCCCTCGTCACCGTCGTACTCTTCCTCTGAGCCGACCTGACTTGCGTCGCTCTCGTCTTCTTGTGAAGCGTCCAGAGTGCCAACGGCAAGGTTTTTGGAGGAAGACCCGAGTAGCCTGATCTGACTCCGAGATACGCCGTCTGCAAGGGTAGCATCGACGTCCTGGAGGTTCATGACCATTTGTTCTCCTTCGCCCTGGGGGACTGAGCAAGGGTATCAACAAGCTAGCGTACCACATGAACGAATGAACGACTTACCGTCCACCGCCCCCCGGGTGAAGTTACCCGGGACATTGATCCAGACTGAGTCTTTGTCGTATATGACACCTCCAACGTCACTCATTGGCGCATGAACGAGGAGCTTCTTCTTCTCGCTCAATTTTCTCCGTTTTTCTGAGTCTGCATCGGGGAGGGGGCAAGGATCTCCGAGTGCTGTGATAGATGTGATTTCCATGTCGCCTACACCGGGTATGTGGACTTTTGCGCTTTGACGGAGATTAGTACCCCGTAGATAGCCATATAGTGTAACTATGCGGTCACAACTGCCTTTGGATGCGCGGATGGTTTCGCGTGGTGTGAGGTCCTCAATACGGTCGGCTAGAAGATACGGATGGCTGTTTCGGAAGACGAGCGGTCGGAACTTCATGACACTGATGAAACGAGAGAGGTTGAGGATTTCGGTGTCGGGATAGCGGCCGTTGAGAACACCAGAGAGATAGAAAAGCTTCGCGCCCTGGTAAATTTCTGTCCAAAAACGCTTTTTGAGGGCTTTCTTAGTATCTTTTAGTGTTGTTTGGTTTTTGATGAGGTCAAGGTGGGAGAGGACACCGATGACTTTTGGGAAACCGTGGGACTGGAGGATGTTGAGAAATTCGAAGGTTTCCTGTGCACGATGTTATGAATTTGCGAAGAGCGAAAAGACGACAACAAACCATCTCGAAACCATACGAGGCGTCGATCATGAGGAGGACCAAGTCTGCAACCTTGCCGATGTCGATCATAGAGTTGAGGTCATTATTGGATTCGATGAATGTGAGCCTCCGCTTTTTTCCACTGACGACGGTGATTGGGCCCTTGGCTTCTTGGAGGGTTTGTTTCGAGTAACGACGGACGAGACTCTTGAGGAGGGTAGTCTTTCCGACCCCTGGGGGTCCAACTATGGCGACGATGACAGGTGGTGGAGTGTCGTCGGGAGTTCTATTGACCAAGGGAACATGAAGGCGAGTCTGGTCGCGCTCTACATTCCTGCGACCTTGACGGTCAGCGCGTCTGCCCGACTTCGGTGCAAATGCCTGACATTGTGATGGTGAATGAAGGGTAAGGGAATTTTTGAAATCACAACACCTTCTCGTTGAATCCGGATTGGTTTTGTTTTCCCTTTCCCTTTTTCCCAGCCTTGCTGCCAGACTGGGCAGGCCGGTGGGCCTTGTGTGTTTGATTCTCCATGGATGCCATCTCCAGTTCTGAGTCGCTGTCCTTGGCCCAAGAGAAAACCACGATTTGGCAAGTGACCCCCCTACGCAGGGGGGTCTGAATCAGATGCACGTCCACGTGACTGACGCGCACAACCGTGTTGTTTGGTTTTCATTCGTCGTCTGCCGCTGTTCTTTGAATCTTTCGACTTGCCCGCTTTGACGCTGTCTCTTTCTCGCTTTTTTATATATACCTCTTGTATCCTGTTTCAGCGACACCTCTGATGGCTAGAAAGTCATCCTCACATTACGAGTTCAGCATCCCAGGCGATGAACTTGAACATCACCGCATCCAACTCGAAAACAACTTGCAGAACACCGACCTATCTCTTCATCTATCATCTGTTCCAGACACAGACGATGGAGACAACGAGTCTGTTGAATACCCCAGACATAACTCTGCTTCCGAACATCTCGGTCTTGTCTCGTTTGAGCAGCTTTCTCGAGAAAACATCGATTTCGATGGCCACAGCCATCTTCATGCTTGGTCTCTCCACGACGATGAAGGCATTAACCCGTATGACGCCCAGACCATTTCAACTGTGGCACACCATGCTAGCGCCGTAACCATTACTGCTGGACTCGCACGTGGTGGTAGGCGGGAGCCGAGCATCAGCGGCGCAGAATATGATCCAGAACGGCCCTTGCAAGATATCATGGCTGGCATGGGAAGCAAACTTAGCATGGGCGATATGTACAGTCACTCTAAATATCGCAATACCGTGCGGTCACTTTGCCAACATTTTATCCTCTATACTCACATCGTCTCCTAGATGCCTTCCAGGCAGCAAGCGATGTCTACTCGTGATGATTTTTCTGTACATGACTCAATACAAGCCGATGCTGTATCTATGGCGGCACGCTTACGCTCTCCCAAAGCCACTGATGGAGGGTCTGATCCTGAGGAGACAGACAGGTCGCAGGATATCTCCCGTCCGAAATTGTCGGAGACGCTAGAGCGTGTCGGGTTCTCCCCCCGACGTCCTCGTGGCACCCAGTCTCGGGTCTCACAACCACTTGAAGCGTCACACCGTTATGCAGACGCTAGCTTTTCTCGCCGCAGTATTACCCCCAAGGCACGAAAGGCTTCCGTCGTGTCGTTTGACGTCACCACCACTCCAAGTCGGAGGCATGTCTCCCAACCCTCAATTATTCAACCGCAACTCAACATCCAGCCTCCGACTCCTTCTGCGTCTAGCTCCAGATTTACGAAAATGGCCCGAGGACTGGCTCGTGATGTGCGCCAAGCCCAAGACCAGTGGCATAGTGAGGATGCTGTGGATGCCGTTCCTGCCTCCACCAGCGTACACCGTCCGGTTGTGAAGGACGCATCGAATCGCACGGTCGCGGATACCACGGGTGAATTGCATCATATCAGCCGTGCATCACGAAGGTCCAGTCGTGGCCGGGTGCATCTCCCAGACGTGACCGGTCTTACCAACGCGGTTGTTTCACCAGCGAAGGCAAACTTGGAACGGTATGGTCTCCGCGGACCGGGGTCCAGGGAAGTTGAAGGTAAAGTTCTCACTTGATGACCTGTGTCAGAGAGTTTACGACCTCCCCGAAAGCTCGCCTTGTCGCGTCTCTCAATACGCTCCACGCAAGGTTGACACATTTAGAGACTGAAAACGGCGTGGCACGGCGTCGCGTTCGAGAGCTTGAGTACGAGCTTGAGCAGTGCAAGCGTGATGTCGTCAGAGAACGGACGCGAATCATGGAATCTCAAGATGCGATCGATATCACCACCGCTCGCACAGCTGGGCCTTCTACCTCTCGAGCAAAAGGCAAGGAGAAGAAAAGCAAGGAACCAGATCAACACGCTTCCAGGTATTTCGAGATCGTCGAAGAGAGGAAAGGTGAATGCAAATCAAGTTGTGTACGGTACTTCCTCCTGATGCTTCCACAGCGCTAGAAGCTCTCATAACGACGTTGAGAATCCACCTCACTCGAGTGACTTCTGACCTATCTTCTCAGCAACAACTTCTCGAGGACCTTCGTGGTCTCCGGGAGTCAGACGCTCTTTCCTTGGCAGAGAAAACGCAGGAAATTAACCAGCTCAGGACTGAAGTCGAAAGACTTGCAGGTGAAATAGAAGTGCTCCGTGGGGTGGTGGAAGAGGGCCTCAATGAGCGACGTCAAGTGCGGGAGGGAGTTCTGGATGAGACAACTGACCATCCGGTGGCTTCCGCTGCCACCGATCCCGAGTTGAGCCTGGATGCCGTCATGCCCGAGAAATCTAACATGAACTACCTCCACCGCCCACCAACCCCTGCGCTGTCCTTGAGAAGAAGCCCACCAGGGACGCCTACCCACTCAAATCATTCACGGGTTCCTTCGCCTTCCATCGTTGATTCTCCCGCACCTTCAATCAGACGATTCATCAATCGGGAAGAACTTGATAGAATATCTGCGGATCTAGACGAACGTCGCTCTGAGCGGGCATCTAATGCTTCTTCTCAAGCTGCCTCGCTTTCTGAAGAAAACTCAGACGCCGAGGGACATGTGTCGGTGGTGCAATCTGCACAGCACGAGTGTGATGAAGCTCGTCCCGCTTCTCCTGCCCCATCATCTGTCAAGAGCCGCCAAACTACTCGTGCGCACGTCCGAATTCAAGACCCCAAGTTGAAGGGCGACGCTGTAACATCCAATCCTCCCTTCCCTAGCATCAATTCGGAACGTATGGAACGTCTGTTCTTCTCTGCACCTCGCCACAACGCAAATTCTTGCCGGATGTGCAAAGGTCGTCGGTCCACCTCTCACGACGCTGTACATCGAGAGTCGAATAATCATCGTGCTCCTCATGAGCGCGACGGTAACGACGAAGGTTTTGACGAGGGTGTGGACCCTGGGGCTGACGGCGTGCGCGGGGTCACCGACGGTATCGCAGTCATTCCTACTGTCAGCGAGATTCTCGAACGGATGGATCGAAATGGCGGGACGCTCAAACCAGTTGACATCCCCCCCCAAACTGTGCTCGCCAGGGTTGTAGGCGAGCTGGAAGATGAGTTTACGCATTTTAGAGAGTAAGTGTAGCGATCGCTTGATGACCTTTGGCTAATGTGGACACCGCAAAAGAATTTACAGTGATCTTGCCGAAGAGTACAAGTCCTTGGACTGCGCAACCCAGACCGCTAAGCGCCGTGTTGTTGCGGACCACCTGCGGGATGTCATAGATATATTGGAGCGCAAGGTAACCATCGCTTTTGTCCTCTATACCGCATCCCACAGCTCAATCTCTTATAGGGGAATCAGATAGCGTCACTGTATGAATTATTGATTTTCAAGGACAAACCACTTGAGGGATAGTGTACTATCCTTCCTTGTAGTAGATCCACGCACGCAATTTCATCTGTCCCCCCAGCCTAATACCCATACCTCATGCCCTCCATGAGTGTTTACAAGCAAACAACGCCTGCATGTAGAAAACGCCGACTACATGCACCATGAAAATTCACCAAAGCTTGAGTTCCTCCCAATGGCCAGTCGAAGCTCGGGCATGCAAAAATGTTCCAACAGAGGGGGGTGGTGAAACCACCATCGGGATACGCAAACAAACTTGATCATCATGATGGTCAGTGGTAAGGTAAAGGTGATGTGCAATGTAATCGAATGATATACGAACAGCACATCCCTCGGAAGCAGCAATTAGACCAAGAACAAGTCAGCACTGGACGGAATCGCCTCGAGATATGTTGGTAATTATTGGTGCCCGTACGTTGGACATTTTATTATTTGACTCGACATCTCACTGACTCTGTATATATCCTCAATCTGAGTGACAGCACAAAATGATGTCCATCGTATCTGGTTGGTCAGTTGGCCACCACTCCATTAGCAATTAATGGCTACCTCGACCTTGGCACTGAAGACTTCGAGCGTAGACCACCGAAATCAACCTGTATGTACACGGACATGACGCGAAAGCGTCCCGCAATCTTGGGATATTGATCTACCTCTTTTCCATCATAGTTTTCTGGGCAAGAGCATACGCGCATTTCAATCATGTCCAGGTGATTGCACTGTGGTCCAGCCGCCCACGTAGCATTTTACAGTGGACCAGTGGTTCGCGTTGCATATCAGACCATGGCTGACGAAGTGTATATAAGGCTCCCTGCTCCCTGTCTGACTCCTTCGTCCGTCTCACCTCCTTCGTAGTCGCAAGTCATCAGTCACCATGGTTGTCACAATCAAAGTCTTCTACGCCGGTAAAGGGGACGGCCAGGCCCATCCGGTACGTTGCGTCAGCGCTCTATGCCACCTCTATTGCTGACGGTTAGAGTTATTTCTAGAATGCTTTTGACAAGATGCTCTCTGGCATCAAGCTCAGCCGAACTTCCTTCAAGATTGGAAGGAAGGCCCCTCCTCGATCAGGAAGTGCCTCGACCGTTCCCGAGTCCGCCCTCGCCTCTGTCTCGGACGATCCCCCCGTCACCAAGCACTCTCGACCCGAATGGCCATCCAGTGCTAGCATAGTCATCTCCCCGATGAGCGTACTCCCTCCTGTGCGGTTGGCGCCACCGTCACAGGAGGATATCGACGTGCTCCAGGAGCTGGGTGACGCGTTCCATAATCCCGAGGTCCTTGATGTGAGAAGGCAAGTTAGTATGCTTGGAATGGTTCGCGGGTTCGTCCTGCGGGAGCTTACAGTAAGTGCCCTATAGCTTCGTACTGGCCTTGGCTAATATCCAACCATCTTCCTAGATGTTGAACGCCCTCTCTCCTATTCATCCACCTTTGACGACACGGTGGAATGAGTGTTCCGGAACGCTCAATCCTGCCGGGTCTGATTTGGTGGTGACGACGCCGCGACGGAAGCTCCTCTCTTCGCTCTTTGCACTCTTTTCGTCAAAGGAGGTCGACGTTTGCATCGAGCAATTCCAAGTGCTCAGGTTACTCGGTTCTGGGGCCTACGGGAGGGTGTACAAGGTCATAGATCGCACCAGCGGCAAAGCATTGGCTCTCAAGGTTATCAAGAAGAGCCAATTGGAGTCCCGTCACGTCAAAACGATCCTTTCGGAACAAGATGCATTAGCGCGGATGCTTGGAAACCTGCACAGTCTGCAGCTCGCTGCGAGTTTCCATGATTCGGCTAACTTCTACATGGTGGTGGTAAGTTGTTTGATTCTTTCTGAGGATTGGAGGCTGAGCCATCGCAGACACTGAAGACTGGAGGAGATCTTCAAAAGCAAATCGAAGAATGGGATGGTATCCCCTTAGACATAACCAAATTCTATGCTGCCGAGCTGGTAATTATCATCGTCATCTCATATTCAGGTGACAGTGCTAACGATGCTTTCAAGTTGGTTGGTATATTCAGCTTGCATAGGAGGGGCGTTCTTCACCGGGACATCAAACCGGGGAACATACTCCTCGACGACTCGGGTCACGTCGTCATCTCCGACTTTGGTCTCGCCAAGGTGTTCGAACTTGGCAGTAATGCTGACAACTTCGCTCTGGAGTCCCCGTATTATTTCAACGGGGCAACCAATCAACTATCGCAAGCGCCATACCTGACTAGCGGGTGCTGTGGCACGCTCAGCCACATGGCTCCAGAGATCTTCTTTGAACAGAGTTACGGGTTCGCGGTTGATTATTGGGCTCTCGCTGTTACTATCTACGAAATGCTGACAGGCGGGGTAAGTCCACTTTTCTCGTGGACCCCGAGGTCGTTGCTTACATCTGGTCATCTTGACCTCTTAGACGCCTTGGTACAGCAACGTGCAGACAGAGTTCGTCAATGAGATATGCTATGCGCCACTGGTGTGCCCCGATACCATGACTCCGGAGGCCAAGGATTTACTCAAAAAGGTAACGAAACAGATCTATTCTACTGGACCTTGACTGAATGCTTTGTAGATGCTTAAGAAGGAACCGATGGAACGCCTGAGTTACGAGGCAATGCGTTCACATCCTTTTTTTGAGGGAATGTGAGGCAAACTCTATTCATCGATCCTCTTCTCTTGCTCATCCTTGTTCTCTTTCTCCAGCGACTGGGAGAAGATCGAGTGCCATTCTCTTGCACCACCATATGTTCCGGAGGGGGATGCTGAGTCCGAGGATTGCATGGACCAGGTGGACGATGATATTAAGCGGGGTGTCCACTATACGCCGGAAGACGACCCACTGCCTCAGTTTGCGTGGTCCTCACCCGCGTTCATCAAGAGCCGTCGTCGTTCGCCATTTATGAAAAAGGCGATCGGTCTGCTCCAACGAATTCGTGGTTGGGTGAGCAACTTCAAGGGCTGGTATGGAAGGTCCTTCAAGCCTCTGTCAAGCACACGCCCACCCGCAATGTTGCTCAACGAAGCCATCCCTGCTTCGAGACCCAGAGAAAACACGCTCATAGATGACAGCGAAGCTCGGGAAGAATGGGCCATCGGTTCCGGCGCCGGAATATCAACAGCCCCATCTTCCTCGCCCGCTTTCGTGTCCGTTTCTCTGTCCAACCACGAACACGGTTTCTCGGATATCGAGCAAACATTGGTGCAAGAGGTCCTCCGTCCGACCCAGTCTCCCTTGGCGAAAATCTCCGCCTTCATTCGCTCCCCCCGGAGGCGGCGGTCATCGAGTGGGGACACCTCCCCTCCCTCCCCGGCGACCGGCTCACGATCCACGCTGGCCGCCTCCTCGCTCTCCGACGATGCTCCCAATGGACTGTCCATAAGCACCAAGTTCCGGAAATGGATCAGCCGACTTTGGCATCCAATCCCAACAGTGAGAGACCTAACGGGTGACGACAGGATGTCGATTGAGTGACCTGGCCAGTCACTCAATTGACTTCCCGCGAGAGGGATAGAGTGAATGAACTGGCCACTCATTCAGTCTATTTCCTCTTGTGACCGTTCACCCTAGGTTTTCTCTCTTCTCTTTCTCTTTCAGCAAACTACGCTTCAGCGTTGTCGCAATTCACTTTTCGTTTCCCGAGTCTCGAGTCGCACAGATTGCACTTCCTCTCCCAACACACTACACTTCAGAGTCGTCTCAATTCATTCTTCGCTTTCCGGGTCTCGATTTGCACACACTGCACTTTTTCCTGTCTCTCTCTTCGCTTTCCGAGTCTCGATATGCACACATCGCACACACTCTCCTCTATCTCCAAGCAAACTACGCTTCAGAGTCGTCGAAACTCACTGTTCGCTTTCCGAACCTCGAACCGCACACATTGCACTACTAGCACGTCATCTTTTCGCTTTCTTGCTGAGATCACTTCGACGACGACCACTCGTTTCAACGCAAAACCACGACCAACTGCCCACAATCCATATCCCTCCTTTCCCGATCGCTTTTGGTTTCGATCTATGGCTCTGGTTCAGCCTTCCACCTTCCCTGCAACCTTTCATCTCCTCATCTCGGGTAACGCCGGTTTCGTCCTTTGACGGGATGGAGAGTTATACTTCCAAGTCGGACAACTTCGTGTGGGATCTGCGCGTCGAGGCTGACGAGCCTCGACTCGCTCGTTCATCGCGAAGCCCCTCCGACTCGAATTTTCACTACTATTATGTAATTCCCCAGGCTGGTTCTTACTATTGTCACGTTTCCTACCTTGGATTGTGGTCATCTGGTCTTGTTCTGCGTTGTAGCTTGCTACGGCCGGTGCGGTGTTCATCAGTTATAGTAAATATTTGCAAAATACAGACGGTCTAATGATTATCTGTTCTGAGAGAAACGTTGACCGTCGAGCTCAGGCCTCAGAGTGACTCAGTGAGTGACTCCTCCCAACTTTGTGGGCCGCTGATCAACTTGTTTACAAGTACTAGCCAGCTGACGACCTGTGTGAGTCAAGTCGTAGACTTCCTGCAACCCAGGATCCAGTCAGCTGAGCAGGCTGCAAGTACTTACTGGCTTGTCGATGACAACACGAATCACGATGGAGATCACAGGGTCAAATTCAAGTTCCCACGTTCCGTCGCCCTCACATCGTGTCATGCTGTTTATAACATCGCTCGACATCCATCACTCCGATTCACTCGCCTGCCCATGATGTTGCCTACATGTGCCCATCTACTGTCTAAAATATGCAAATCGTGGAGTACCCGAGATGACGATATAGGCTTGAGCTAGATGATGGTCCATGAGGATGTTATGGAAAGTTGCGGTTGCGCCCTGGCAATGCGCGCGTGCTCAAAATGTATATGATAAATAGATAGATCTACCGTACATCACCGAAATCGCACTCTCCCACTCTTCTGAACAGATGCAAGCCTCATCTCACGAGTCAGAGTTACAATCAGCAGTGTGTTGGCACCCTCCGGGGTACGACATCCGTGTCGAGAGGGTTCCTGTTCCAAGGTAAGCGTGCCAATGACCGTCTCGGGGCAGGACCAGCCTCAGTGCCCCATGGCTACACCGCCAATGACAGTGTTAATGACATTGCTTGGACAGGGTCGAGCATCCCGACGACGCAATCATCAAAGTCAAGGCATGTCACGTACTATCTATTACTCATGTATTTCCTGACTCGACCACCACGTCCTTCGGCTCTGTTAGCTAGCCGGGCTCTGTGGCAGCGATCTACATGTCTACCGTGGTACCGCAGGACTGACAGAACCGTGAGTGATCTACAAAGCATGTACGTTGCCCAACTTTGTATTCACCCTGTCCGAGCACAGTACTGTGTGTGGCCATGAATTCACTGGTGAAGTGGTCGCTCTCGGTGCAAACTTCCACCCGGGAGCGACTGGTCGGCCCCTTCTGTACTCCATCCTCAAAGTCGGCGATAAAGTCGTTTCTCCATTCACGGTGTCCTGTGGGGAATGCCAGTATGTCGTGTTCCCCTTTTGGTTTTGGAAGTGACGGTAACATTGCGGACGACCCAGCTTCTGCCGTGTTGGCTTCACTGCCAGATGTATCGAGAGTCGACTATTCGGATCACCACAAACCCCAGGGGGACAAGCCCAATATGTCCGCGTTCCATACGCAGGCGGGACGCTCTACAACCTCGAAGGCATCTCAGCCGCAGCCATCAATCCAAACCAACAGATCAAACAAGTCATCGGGAGCCTTGCGGATTCGTCATTGCTCCTGCTCTGCGATATCCTCCCGACGGGCGTGTTTGCGGCCTTTCAAGCTCTGAACCACCCAAAGATGCTGCCGATGCTGACCTCGAGGTCGTATCCACAGAGCTCTGGGGTTGCGATACCGGATCACGCTGTTTTGGCTCCCTTGCAGCCGGAAGATAAGGCCTTGACGATCGCGATCGTCGGTCTTGGACCAGTGGGAGTGGTGAGTTGACCCTTGGTATGCGAGAAGCTTGCTTCAGATTCATCGAGTTGTCCACGCACAGTGCGCATGTATCGCGGTACTCGACATGCTCTACGCGAAGGATATCAACTTCCGCATCATTGCGATCGACCCCACCGAAGCCAGACGAACAAAGGTCGAAGCGATTTATGCCAAGATCTCCCAGGCGCAAGGCCAACAGCGACAAGGCCACCTGGAAGTGTCTGACATCGCAGAAAGCAAAGGAGTCGTATCGACATGGACGAATGGAATTGGCTGCAACGCAGTTTTGGAGGTGAGCTCGACGTCTCCGATGACTCGGGATACGATGACCAGGCGTGTGGTATAGGTCGTCGGAAATAACAGCGCCCTGTCACTCGCCTACGAGCTTGTGAGACCGTTTGGGTGCATAACATCCGTTGGCGTACATGAAGATTCTGGAGTACCATACACCGGTCGAGAATTGTATGACAAGAACATCTCCCTTGACTTTGGACGTTGCCCAGTGCGGGGGATGTTCCCCATCGCCCTGGACTTGCTGTTGAGAAGGCAAGAAATATTTGGCCAGGTCGGCGGTGAAACGAGTCTGGTAGAGAAGATTGTAGGGTTCGATATTGCGGCGCAGGCTTACGACGACTTTGACAAGGGCAGATGTGGCAAGGTTTTGTTTGATCCTTGGAGATGAAGAACCCTTGATATGTAACACCACTGGTTTGGTCCCCGAAAGGTCCGTCCATATTCAGTGCAAACTGTACATTAGCTACCTATAGAATGTTAATCACCAACTCCAATCACGCAAACGAAAACACGTTCCGGATGACTTCTTGTGTGCCCTCGAGAGTCCCAACCTCGTTGTGAGACCCTGTGAGGGTCTTCAGAAGTACGATAGTTTCCCCTGACGCTACAAACTTGTCCATTACACCAAAGTTGGGCATATGTGTTCGGCTCAGCAATGACTCTCGCACTTCTCTCTTCTTGGCCACCTGTGTTTGGTAGGTACTCCACTGCTCTTTCGTCCTCGAGAGGGGTTCATTGGGAAGTGCGTCCACGGACGGCAAGTAAGGTTCAAGAAGCGCATCAAAGATCGCGTCTGAATGAGTGTGAGAGATATCCCAGTCGTTTTCCGCGTGCACTATCAGCACAGGCACTTTGACTTTCTAAAAAGAACATCAACTTTCAGCCAGGGGTGAGAGAGATGGCGAAGCTTACCGTAATGACTGACAACGTATCGAATTTATGTTGAAGGAACGACTTGTAGAGGTCTGGTGATGCCGATAAGCTCAGGGTGCACATCGGAGTACCAATCAACACTTACCAGCAGCATGAGGCACCATCGTCAACGGGAGCATGACGGGGAACAATCCGAATATACTGTACGTATCCACGAGGGTATACATCGATGAGAAGGGGGACATCAATACCAACCCTTTGAATCTAACGGCTTCTTGAGACAGAGTCACTGCCAGTGTCGAGGCAACTGCCGTGCCCAGGCTGTGACCCATGATGAGAATATCATCGGGCTTCGCCCCATTGGAGATTAGCCAGTTCCAAGCAGCGCGAGCGTCTGTTGATAAACCGTCCTCACTTGGTGAACCTTGGCTGTCTGCGAATCCGCGATAATCTATTGCCAGAACATTGGCACGTAGCCTCGAGGTAAAGGCACTGTATTGTTGGATGCGCACAGGTAGAGCACGAGTGGCCGCGTTCCCATGGAGAAATATGATGGTAGGGTGCGATGTTAGGGCTTCTGACAGGGTTTGTTCCGCCGCAGATGGGGATGGAGGGAAGGATATAGTGTGGTATATGGCGTCGGAAAGAATGAACCAAGCACCGAGGGTATGGTTATCTGATGTGTCTAGCTTGAAGTTGAACGTTTTACCAGCTAGGTAAATTGAGAGATACGTCGTATTAGTATGATAGTCCAGCTCGACTCATCATAACTGCCGAACGCTGAGCACCACAACTCAGGATGGGCAATTACTTACGTGCCAAGCCGTACTTGTCCGGTGCATCGAATCGTGCGTTCCATGGCAATTTCAAGTCATTCATATAAATCATGCTTCCGATCCCAAGGTAAGCTGACCATTTCACGCGCGAGGCAAACATTCCCGCTCACCGGGACTGAATGGAAGGGACAGTTAGCAACAGCACGACGACGACATAGAGTCCACCCAGGATAGCAAAGAACGTCCGAGCGCGGGAAAGCAACCCTGGCTTGAGGGCGTGTGCAGGAATATTAGAAGGCATTGGGCTGGTGATGGAACTGGAAGGATGATCAAGTGGTAAATCGAACTGGCGGCAGGCTGCACAGCGACTTATTGCAATAGAGTTGACGTGTTTGCTGGTATTTGCCTGCACCGTGGAGGACACGCCAAGGACAGCAGATTTCCCGACAAAAGCTGTTATGGACTCCTCGCCTTGTCCTCGCTGGTGGCAAACGGGACCCCTTCTTTTCGCCACTGATCCACACGTTGAACTAACTTCAAGGGTTGCCATAGGTTTTCTACTCGGGTAGTGAAGCCTGGTGATCTCGGGATCGGCCGACTAGGCAGCGGGGTAGTGGTGTCGTCGATCGCGGTGTCTACACTCGAGGCCTGCCACAGGCCTCAGGGCTCGACGCTCGACGCTCAGGGGACGGATATGAAGCGCGTGTGTGGTCGTGAGAGACTCCATTCGAGTAATGATTGCAACTGAGGGACTATCGACTAGTATCACCGCAGCCTTTGATGTTCAGGGTATCATTTCCTATTCTTCACTGGCAGAGCGGTAGAGGAATGAGAATGCGCGACCGCAGGCGAAGAGGTGAGTTCTTGTCAAACAGGATGTCGGCTTACTTGTTTATAGCACTGCGGTGTCAGTTCGCCTTTGAATACGAGATAGGCTTGACAGTCCAATTGTCACCATAGATGGAACTGCTAGTGGCTTCAAGTGTGCTAATGCAAAACATTAAAGCTTCCTTCATGTTCGGGTAGTTGCACACATGGCTGTTCTGTGCCGAGAACGAGCTCGCAAGTCAAGCACCTCATACCTAGGACTTCGGTACGTACATATGAGCGCTTGCGTGTTCTCCTTCACTCTTTGCTTCTTCTCTCCCACTCGCATCTCCCACTCACCTCTCTTGCTTCTCTCACCTCCCACCCCCCGAAATATAATATATTTCCAGCGCGCGTATTGGTCCTTTTCGTGTTTGCTTTTACTAAAGTTTTAGCCAGCAGCTTCGGTTCCTTTGCATGTTGTTTGCCTCCACACGTTCCGAAGCGGTCCGCTCACGCGCTCCTGTCTTCCCACACACACCGAATCTTTTGTTCACAGATTTGCGTGATCTCCCCACAGCGTTTTCCTCCTCGACTTCGAATTCTCGGATTTTGCTTCGTTCGATTTAGCCTACATTCGTACCAGACCTCTGACTCGCCTAGCAATCCTAACTTACGAAGGCTGGCACTACATATGGCTACCCTTGATTTGGTAGAAACCCCTCGATGAATGTGATATCACATTCCCTGCAGGCTACGCGAATGGGTACTAAACTGAGATTCAAAAACGCCAGGGACGCAGGGACAAGCACAGAGGGATATCATACACAATATTGATATCGTTCGGCGTGCATTTTCTGGGCATGATTAAACACGTCAAAGTGGCTCAGATAACGGAGTTGAATCATTCTGCAGACTGAGGCCAAGGCACGAGGGGTAGCTTACTTCCGCTACTTATCTCGCTAGGTACGTTTGACAGTTGCCGTCGTACTTGACCGTGCTAACTTGCTCCGACACTGCTCCGACACACCTAGCCTATCTTCGACACCCTCTTCGCATCGCTGAGCACCTATTCACCCATCCCTGTGCTTGCGGTGCCAATGCGTCAATTCTTCGGGTCACATCACCGACAATATTCCAACCGGGCCGCTCCAATAAAGTGGTATGATATTAATTAATTAAGCGACCCCGCCTCACGGAGATCGTTATCAATGAGGCACTCCGAGTGTTCCCACTTTCTTTTCCTCCCAGTGACACTACTACTAGCGTGCTACTCTACCACTCCACCAGGCGTCCGACTCTACAGGCCATGTCCCAACCTGATGGTGAAATGATGGGCGTCGTGGTCCTCGTTCGCCACGGTGATCGCATGGGTTTTTATCAAAACCCTACTACATACACTGCGACTGCCACGCAGGTCACACCCCTTGGAAACGTAAGTTTACTATCTTCTCCCGAAACAATCAAGAATCCAATCCTCTGACTGATCCCTCGCAGCAACAAGAGTTTCTGCTTGGGGGATACCTGAGGTCTCTCTACTTGAATGAGTCCTCGCCGTCGTACATTCCGGGGATGAGCACCGGCCTGTTTAACCAGTCCCAGGTCTACATCCGTGCAGACCTTGGGGGTGAATCCGGTGTGATTTATGATTCTTGTGTGTCATTGACCCAGGGACTTTGGCCTGTGACGATTGACAACAATATCACCCTTGCTAATGGCTCGACGATCGTTGCTCCTCTTGGTGGCTATCAGGTAGGTCGATCACATTCTCTGGAGTCGCTTCCAACGTGTTGACTCGGCCATCGCCAGAGCGTCCCCAGTGAGTGTTCCCATCTGACAGACCGGGAGACCAGAATAGCTAACCGAGGAAACCAAGTCGACGCTGTTGACCCCAACTTGGACGTTTCGTTGGAAGGCTACCTGGATTGCAATGTTGGTCCCATCCCCCCCAGGTCCCTCGGCCGTGTTCTCAACCTGCTGTAGACGTTTAATACCCATACCACTGAGTTTTACAACTCTCCAGAGTTCCAGCAGATGGCTGAGCAGAGTGCGGCGTTCCTTAACCTTCTGCCTCCTTACTTGGATGGTAGGGCGATCGCTTTGCAAAACATGGTATGAATCCTGGCCTCTGGCATTGTGTCTTAGTTCCTTCTGGGCTTAAGTTTTTGACAGTGGAACGTACGTTAAAACTGAACTGTCCCTCAATCCCTTTGAAGTCATGACTGTTCACCAGATCTTCGACTACATGAACGTCAACAACATCCACAATGCCACCTTTTCCCAAGCCCTTCCTCCTACTTTCTTAGAACAAGCAAGAGCCCTGGCTAACTGGCATGAATACAACGTCTTCAGTGACCCCAGCGTTACGAACATCGGGAACAGTAAGGACATCCTATATTGTCCCTGGACGACAGACTCCACTAGCTGACCCCCTTGTTCAGTTGCGGGCCAAGCAATTGTCCCCTCGATTCTGAACGCTTTTGAGGGCATTGTCAATACCACGAACCCAGTGAAGATGATGATCACGGCTATTGCTTATAAGCCCTTCCTGTCGATCTTCAACATGACGGGCATCGCGGCTGCTAACCCGCAGCTTGCCGGAATCGGTGAATTTCTTACCTTGTTCATGCATGGCATGCATGGCTGAGACGCGGGTGTTAGTGGACTACGCTTCTGCGGTCGCTTTCGAGGTGCGCCAGCCTTCTGGCGGCGAACCAGTGATTCGCTTCAACTTCAAGAACGGTACTGATAGCGAGTTCACGACTTACAACTTCCTGAGCCGAACCGGAGATGTGCCCCTCTCCGCGTTCATAGACGCTGTGGCTGTAAGCACCACTCCCATCGCACCGATTTAACCACCACTTACACACTGGATTCACCGACATCACAGCCTGCAGCTGTGAACACCACGGCTGACTGGTGCAGCGTTTGCCAGAACCCGCAGGATAGGGGGTGTGGCGCGTTGGCACTCGCTGCCCAACAAGCTCACTCTGCAACGTCGCCCATTAGTCCTGTCGGGGCCGGATTCTTGGGCGCTGGACTGACGCTTGCTGTCGCTGCTTTATCGCTTGGCACGTTAGCCTTGCTCGGGTTACTGACCCTCGGAAAAGTGTCAAAGAGGCGCCATGTAGGCAGAATGGAGGACGACGAGGTATGTTGTTAACCGTAGCCATCGACAGTCTGCCCGATGCTAAACGTTTCAGGTTGAGTTGCAGAAAAGCCCATCTGTGTAAATTTCTTAAGGCGACAGAATTAATCTGGGAAGATGAGTCTCGCGTTATATAAGGATGTCATTCGACTACGAAAACCCGAAGATCTGTGAAGCATGGACTGAAATGAGACATAGTAATGTGAGGGACATGTCCGTGATGTTTTGATATGAAATCCTAGTCCGAAGGAAAATGTAATGATGATATTTGCTTGATGTTCCATAACTTCGAAGGTGTCTCATCTCCAGTCGTGGTCGCTGCCACTGGCGGGATCAGAGTCGAAGTCTTCGGCTTCGGAGCCGTCATGGAACATGTCTGCAAGAATCATGAAGTGGGGTTGAGGTGTAATGTGGGGAAATAGCGTACTGCTGTCGTCACTATCTGGATCTTCCTCGTCAGGGTAATCGTTCTTGTAATACTCTTCGGCTGTTAGAGGTTGACTGCACATCAATCCGATGTACACGTTGGAGGTCTTAAGACAAACCATTGGAGTCCTCGTCTGCCTCATCCTCTTCCTCGGACTGAGAGTCGTCGGACAGGTCGTCATCCAACGCAGATGGTGGCAGACCAGTACTGAGTCAGATGTGTGCATGTCAAGCATGTGATTAACACTTCTGGACAAACCACCTACACCGTTCCGACGTTTGCAGCAAACGAGTTCCACTCAGACAACGAGTAGGGCCGCCTGTAAAATACGTCCCAAACATACTCGTCTCCTGTAGCGCCATCTTTGAGTGGTGCGCTGGAAATAAGGCCTGAAGTGGATGTATCGCATACTACTCGAGATAGACTATGAGTTCTCTCTATGGGTGTGGGGAACAGACCTGCGTACGTGTTAAATAATCTTGCAGCATAGGCAAGAATTTCTCCATCTCAGGGTCCATAGGTGGTAGCGAAGAACCCTGATATTGAAGGACTGCATCATACATCTTAAAGTCATTTTGTGCGATATCTTTTGATGAGAGGACTTTGGGTCTAGAACAGTGCAAGGTAAGACATGGAGTAGACCTTCAGACTAGACGGCGTACGGGCTGGTGGGACGTCTTTTGGGTCTCGTTCCTCGGTCTTCCTCGGTTACTTTGATGGCGTATCGTGGCGCTGCATTATCTGCTCGTGGAAAGTGAGGTGGCACTGGCGAAGGATTTGTTTCGGGAACGGGCGAAGCTTGTGCCTTCGCGGGCTCGGTCGAGTCTTGTGCGAGTTTCGAGATCTGAGACTACAACAAAGTCTTAAATCGACTATAACCCAACAAGACAAGGTCCAAGTCGACGTACCTGGAGATTCTGTCTAAGCTGCTGGTCCTCCCAAGCATCATGCTCGACAGTCTGCGCAAACTGAAATACATCGATACCGCCCCGCGATTTCTTTCTCCGGACTCGCGATTCGACGACTACTTGCAGAGTAAGCGAGTGGTTGAAAATGGGAGCATTTTGGGTGGCCAATGCATACCCAACGCGTCTAAAGGTTCATCTGTGCGCTTTCGCTTTATGCGCAGGATTGTGTAGGGGTGGTTTTGAGATGGTGCTTGCATCGCGTGTTGGGTCAGTTGGATGGATGGATTAGAACAAGAGGTCGACAACTGCACGGTGAACTTGTCGTTGTGTATTAGTAATCAGGTCACGGTGGTAGTTGTTCTCATTATTCACGCTGCTTCACACTGAAGTAGCTCACGTTTTGGAGAATCGACTTAGTGTCCGTCAATTCGAAAACCACTACCAAATCAGCATTCAAAACCCCTCCAAAATGGTGCGGTTTTTGTACTCTGAACGACCCTAATCACTGTTCTCTCGGGCTCTGAACCATTCCGCGTCTCTGAAAATATGCGCTATACATCTTAATCAACACCCACAGGCAGCTCCTTCAACTCGAAGGGGTTTACTAAGTTTCAAAGCTTAGCCAAGCTTTGCTCCAGGTTTCGTCAGTACCAGTAGCGGTCGGTTCCGAGTCATCGACAACTTTCACCACTGGTAATTCCACAGCCAAGGAAGCCACGTGTTTGCCATCAATATTTGCCGCTGTACAATGGGAACAAAACTGTTCATTTCCCTGGTACCAGTCGACCTGAGGTTCTCAGGCACCGTCGCGCATATAGGGCCAAGTGAACAGCGCTGAAGCTGGATCCGAAACGATTATCTTACGTATGGTTGACCCAGGTGATCATTCGGCAGCAGAACAACAGTGGAAGCATCACCATATTTCTGATCTTGCAGACTGGTATTTTCTCATCGAGATTCAGCGCTCAGCGACCGTATCACTGGTTGTTTTCTGGTAGCGACATATTCCCACCACGATTTCCCAGCAATTTCTTCCCAGAGCTACAGAGTACGTGGAGGCATTTTTTCCTGCTGTTCTGTTCTGATCTCAGGTAGCCGGTCGGCAAAGTTGCTTGCCAGCAAGTAAATGCGGCAAAAGACTATCTCCCCCCTCGTTGCGTCGGAACTAGGACAGCTGCTTTCGTCATCGTTGCAAACGAGGGCTTGGTTAGTGGTAACCAATCCGCGTACCAAGTAAGTCCCCTGTAGTTGAAGCGGCTGCCAACTGAGGTCGTTTTGGGGGATCTGATCAATTGCAAATGGTTCGGCTACCGCAAAGAGGCCCGGCGGATATCCTACCCTAGTCTCATGACCCGGAAGATGGTACCGCTGAACGATACTTCGTTGGAATGGAACAACGGCAGCACTGTTTCCTGCCGCCGTAAGTTTCACATCATGGATCAAGATTGCCCTTTCGCGTGGGCCCATGGACCTGGTCACATTTTTATGATTTATGGCAATCGGTATGTTGCACAGCACTCACGATGATTACACATGTTCAAGTCGGTTCTCCCCAGCACGTTCCTCCAATCATGCTGTCTGCCCGGAATCGGTCTGGATGACTTTATTGAATGGAAAGCGATCTAACACGTTTATACCAGCCATGGAATGCATCCAAGCTAGATCGAAGATGTGGCTGAAACAACATACGCCTCCTACGGAACGTTGTTCCGGATAATTTTCCATTCAGTAAGGGCATGAATGTTACCCCGTGGCAATGCCCCGTGTGCATGGAAGACCAACTCAGGAAAAACAAACATTAATCCGAGCAAGCAAAGAGGCGTTCACTGGCATATGGACATTCACAATTGTGCATGATGTGTACTGCGATGGTCGTCCACATATTCTGATTTGAGTGGTTTGTCCGATCAACGTGCTGACCAGCGCGTCGTTCTGCACATAGCCAAAGCCCGTTGCTGGGGGAGCAATTATTTGAATTATCTCGAGACCCCCATTTAATTATGAGCCGAATCAGTAAACATACGGAGCTGACCAATCATGATAGTACATGGAAGGCTAGTGCTGTATCATGTTCAGGCTTCTACAGCCTGCCAGCATTGCAGAGAAAGCCTCCTTCAACTCTGCCTCGAAGTCTGCCTCGGAAGGTGGTCCGCTAGCCGGGCGCATGTGCATGTGGATGACTTGCTGAGTACGTGGTGCTAGGGCTGGGGCGCTTGGGATCAAAATCGGCCGAGGGGAGGAAAGCCGAAACGTCTGGCTATGCCAAAGCCTTCATGAACCATCTCCCTTGGACATAAAAGTAGCCTCCCATTCAATACACTCGAGGCACCCAGAGTTATCATTCGACCATGTATAATCCATTGCCTGAGCAGAACGGCACTGTGGACTACACCGCAGACCACTACACTAAGACGGCATCCTTCGTCTTTTCGGATGAATTCACGGCACCGATCATATCTTGGCTAAACGCCAGCCCGGGCGACCGGGTTATAGATATTGGATGCGGAAGTGGAGAACTCACAGTCAAGATTCAAACTGCGGTAGGTGCCGAAGGTTTCGTGTTGGGTGTAGACTACAATGAGGATATGGTAAGTGCTTCTCTTCCAACAATTGCGCATCAACCTGATATATTTTTCGTAGGTATCCAAGGCCTCGAGAAAGGGGGTCAAGAATACGTTCGTTTGCGATGTCCAAAACCTTCAATTACCCCCTGGGCTATCCCAGGAGAAGTCGTTCGATGCGGCGTTCAGTAATGCTGCATTACATTGGTGCAAACGCAACCCTGCAGGGGTTCTTGAAGGCTTAAAACGGGTCCTGAAAGATGGGGGGCGATTCATTTGCGAGATGGGCGGGTATATGAACTGCACCGGTGGAGTTCTACGCCTGTCGTATGTCACTTGAGGTACTCACAGAAATCACAGGCGTCCGCGGTTGTCTGCATTGGGCCGTCAGGAAACGCGGCTTTGATCCAGAGGACATGGATCCCTGGTATTTCCCAACTATCGAAGAATATCAGACGGTAAGCCCACAAGAGTCAGATTCACTTGGCATGCATCAGACCAATAACTTATAGCTACTAAAAACTGCTGGCTTCCGAGTTGACACGATATCGTTGGTTCCAAGGTTGACCCCGCTGAAAGACGGGGGCCTTCGCGGATGGCTCCAACTGTTTGCGCGGGGGACATTTTTGAAAACGTTCAATGATGTGGACGCTGAGGCGATCATAGACGAAGTTGTGCAGATGTGTGAAATTGACTGTAAAGATCGTTCGGGCAATTGGTCGTTGATGTATGTTCGATTGCGATTTGCAGCAACGCTTGTCTGTTGACAGGGGTCGATGTATTGGAATACTGGTACATCATGAAGAGGCTGTACTTACTTAAAATTAACCATTCCTAGCTTGACAGCAGCTGAGACTGTGTATGAATTGAATTTGTGTGAAATGGGACTGGGAACGTCTTCAGCAAATTATACCCCCAAACGAAGACTTACTTTGAACAATGATGGAGTGATGGCAAAAGCGTTGGCAAAAAGCAGCGAGCATTTTACCATCGCTCTTCCATGTGGTACTTGCAATGATCGTCCAGCCAAACAGTAAAAAACAGTGGTCCACCTGCACCAACAACCTCTCAACCTGCGCGGTCACGTGAAGGAAACTCTGAGCGCGCCGTCTGCGCGTGTTGAACAACTTGCCTGCCAGCAACAGCAACTGCTAACATCATTAACCCACAGGGAAAACGACACCCCATAAACTGCTAGGCCAAACACACGGTTTTAGCGCACATGGAGATGGCCACGAACGTTTTAGAAACTACTCGTCCGGCGTGGCAGACCGACGATCTCGTCGAAGAATGGGTTGAGGAGGATGAGGATGAGGCGTCTCTGGGCACTCAGTCCATCTCCCTCACAGAACCACTGCCTGGCTTTCTGCAGACTCCAAGCACCGATAAAGACACTTTGTCGTCCCCAACAAGCCCGAATGCTGGTGGTACGTTTTTGATCCGGGAGGACATGCCAGCGGCAGCACTTCTCCCGAAGACACCTGGCCGACAGATCAATAAAGGTGGCATCAAAGACTTCTTCAGTCCTCTGGCTTTGGAAAAGATGTTCGAGCCACCGTCGCCGCCTCCGCAGAAACCCGTCGCATTGGGTTTCACTGCTGCTCCAGCGATCCCATCTCGTTTGTCGCAAGCGTTCACTCCAAACGATAGCCACTCAGAGTCGGAGACCAATCAAGTCGATTATGATAATCTTAAGCCGACGTCTTCGACCGATTACCTCGCTCCTCCCTCTTCTACCCATTCGGCACGCAAATCGTCTTTGGAAGGCCCGTTCACTTTCTCGGTTCCCTCCCACAGTCCCAAATTTCCGCAGGCGGAAAGCACTCCAGGGAATGTATATAGCATTGCGAATCCGCCCATGACAGATCCAAGGTTACGATTATTCCAACTTCAGTATGACACCTTCACACGGGATCATCTCTCAGCTATTGTGGACTCTATTGCCGTGAATACACCCTCTGGCGGAAGTGCGGAGGGTAATGGTTCCTCTTCCAGCCTTATTCAGCGCGCGGCCTTTTATGGACAGCAAACCCCCGTCTCCGACGATACCCCCATCCGTAGCATCAAGCGCGTAAAACTCAGTCCACCCAGTGACTTCTATGGCGAAGGGGCAGGGGCAGGGGCTACTGTGTCGCGCCCAACGCCACTGAGAGTTGACTATGTCGGCGAATCGCGCTCGCTTATGCAGCAGATTAAACAGGCTCGAGATTTCTCGACCATCTCTACTACCGTCACCACACAGTCTCCAGCCAGTCAGCCCAATGAGAAGTCCCATCTGAGAAGGTTATCACGGTCGTCATCAAGTGGTAAGTCACTTTTCCTGACAGGGGCACCGCTACCAACACTATAGATCAGATCATCGGAATGGGCTAGTGCCAATCACCACTGAGAGGAGTAGAACCACGACCGGATCATCTACAGCTGCGCCCAGTGGCCACTCCTCGCTCGCGATCCGGTTGCAAGCCGAGAATCTCATGCAACAAATCAAAAACGACATGAAAGGATCAAAGCGCCTCTTCTCTGGAGACACTGAACTCTCACGTTTCACCCACGCGGAAGAAGATCCAGCAGACGGTGCTGCCGCTGTGAACAATAGATCGCATCACAGCGCCTGGTCATCAGGGACTCAAGAAAGGAGTCGACGGACATCGCCCAAGATTGCATCTCCTCGCCGCCCATCGTCGTCGTCGAGGCACCAGCCAAGCCCACGGAAGTTCTCTCGTTCCGTTTCTGATGATCATGAGCGCAGCCTCGTTCACGAGATGTCCAATATGTCCATTGAAGTACCATGGCAGACGGACGAGCGTTCTGTAGCCACCAGGGCTGAGCTATCCCCTAATACCAACATTCCACACATCAGAGTCACGTCATCGACAATTACCTTGCCACTGCCTCCAACGCAAATTCCTCGTTCATATCCGTCTTCATCGCTCCGTTCGGGTGACAATGATGATCTGAACCGGTTTGTATCGTCCAGCACAGCTTCTGGTACAACTATCACCGCAAGCAGTGCCCCATCGTTCGTGAAGCATGCAGGTCCCGTTCACATTACGCACATCGCTCCTTCTGATGTCCCTTCGCTGCCACAGCGAGTTGGAAAGATGGTGTACGATAAAGATCTTATGAAGTGGATGAAAGCCACTGTGGGGGCGGTGTCCGAAGTGGATGACCAGAGGGATCAAACTGCCGGCACGGATGCCGAGAGTGAGGATCCTTTCCGAGACATCGAGAGCCTTCGCGAGGACGATTCAGGGGGCATGAGTACCAGTGCGTTGATGGCAGATCAGGATCCAGCGGTGGAGGAAGAGGATGGAGTAGAGGAAGAGGAAGAGCACTTCAAGCAGGACATGACTCGGATTGAGGAGGTAGAAGAGGAGACGAACGACCAAGAAGAAGTGGATCTGACGTCTTTCACATTTGATGGGCCTTCCGTCGCTGCTATCCGCATTATTCCTTCAGAGGAAGATGACACCGAAGCGGGAGACGAAACCTCGGAGTTTGAGTCCGACGACGATGCAGCGGACGCTGAAGACCATCCTGCGCAGCCGGTCTTTGATTCGGAAGATGACCTGTCGAATGTCTTTCCTGTCTCGCCCCGGAAGCCCCTGCCTCTGCAACGATTGGTCACCGCAGTTGAAAGTACGCCAGTCACAGCATCTCGCAGAGTTTCGGTCCTCGTGACACCGATGCCATCTAAACCGGCGCTCAAGAGTATGAGCACGACGCCTATATCTGCTATGAAGGACCCGAATCGGGAGAAATACCGCACGCACGCTCAGAAACTCGGACACCGGAGATCTGTTAGCTTTTCGGATGGTAAACGAGATGGACCAATCAGAGGGCTGAGCGCCAAGCCCCACGAGAGTGACGACGATGTTGGGACGAGTGTGTCTTCTCTTGATCCCAGTCAAGGTTCTGGTTATCTCCCGTCGGCGAGATCTAAACGGATCGCTGAGTTGATGCAGAATCTCGAGAACACGGGTGAGCTTTGAATTTTTCTGGGAGCGACATGCGATAATTGATGCTTTTTTTGCAAGTTGATTCTGGAGAGTCGCCCACGAGGTCTTCGACCTCTGGCAAGCATTCTGTTGACGAATTGCAGCCGCTGGGTAAACGACGCCCGAGCAGTCAAATGGCCGTTGTTGATTCGAGCGGGAACTCCCGACGAGTATTCTCGATGTCACGGAAGAGCAACATCAGCGATCAAGGCGTTACGAACGCTACTTTCCTAACCGAATGTTCCTTTGGACTGACCCACGACCGGCTAGTCCAGGTCATCACAGACGTACAGCCGTTCGAGCCATACTGGGAAGACTTGAACAGCATCGATTTGTCAAGAAAGGCTTTGGATAGCGTGGCGAGGCTCAAGGAGTTCTTGCCGAGACTAGACTCCCTAACGTTGTAGGTCGCAGACACGTTGCGCGGAAATGAGCTATTTTGACTGACATGTTTTTGACAGGAACTTGAACCAGCTGTCGTGGTTGAGTGGTATCCCCGGCTCCGTGCGGACACTTTCTGTCGCCTCCAATATGTATGTGCATTGCTGTGATTGAAGATGACATCGGCATGCTGACTCAACGAAGATTGACAGGTGTGACTTCGTACAGTCACCTGCAAAATCTCGAGAACCTTGACATTAGCGATAATGAGATCGACTCTTTGAACCGTAAGTTGGAATTGTTTGCAATTATATTCTGTGGTGAGCTGAAATACTGGTTGCGAACACAGAATTACAGTGTCTCCGACATCTGAGGGAACTTAGAGCTGATCGGAACCAGATAGCGAGCCTTGATGGGCTTCAAAAACTGGATGCGCTGACAAAACTGAGTCTTCAGGGCAATCTCATTGGTGAGGTTGATTTCAATTTGTTCCGATGGTGAGGCACCCGGTTTGCTCCAATTTCCCACTCCCAGAGTTCCTGATGGCAATTTTACGTATACTCCAGGCCGCGTCTGGAGATGCTGAACTTGAGTGACAATCGGCTCGTCAGGGTCACCTCGCTAGCACTGAACCTGCCTGCACTGATTGCATTGAACGTTGGTGGGTGATTTCCCGTTGTGGATATGTGTACCTGAGCTGACCCGGCATCTCCATGGTGGCCCGAAGATGGCAATTTATTGGAACATCTTGATCCTGGGGGGTCGATGGGGAGGATGCGCATTTTACGCGCGAGCAACAACCGGCTCCACAAGCTGAATGTGGCGCATTACGCCAATCTGCGCACGCTATACCTGGACAACAACTCTCTTCCGGGTCTAGTGAAGGCCGAACGTCTGGGTAAATTGGAAAACCTGTCCATGCGAAACCAGAGTTGTCGAGACTTGTGAGTCTATTGTCTATATGGAGGTGTTAACGTGACGTGACGGAATCTTTCATTATGCGTGCCTGATTCTTGATATTATGATGGCGACAATGATGGCGATCTGCAGTCATCTCTCGACTCGCCAATTCCGGGACGTGAAGCGGCTATATCTTTCAGGTGGGTTTGGTCATTCTTGGAGTGAGCTTGAGAATGAATGACTGGTTCTCTAGGCAACAAACTCAAGGCTGATTTCATTGAGGAACCCTGTTACAATCTCGTCTACCTTGAGGTTGCCGCGTGTCGGCTAACGTCTCTTCCAAGCGATCTAGGGAGGCTGACTCCTAATCTTCGGGTTCTGAACCTCAACTACAACTTCTTGGAAGAAGTAACCGCATTGGATGGTCTCACGAGGTTGAAGAAGTTGACAATGATTGGATCTCGCTTAAAGGGAACCAAACCGCTGATCCGCGTTGTACAATGTATGCCTGATGCGGAAATGCTGGATTTCAGGTGAGCACACATCGATGTTTTTCGGCATTCTCCATTCATATCGAACAATGCGATTTGATAATTGCTGATCTTTCGGCCGCATCATGATCACAGGATGAACCCTTGTACACTTGGATGGTACCTTCCGCTTCTCGTGCGAGATGCGCCTGGGGCGTTGCAGCCTTGCGAGAACCAGGACGGTTCGAGTGAACGAGAGCGAAACGGACGCAAGGGGGCGGAATATGGATGGCAAGAGCTGGACTCGAAATTCCGCCGGGACCTTCCGGATGATGCCTATGTCGGCCGGCTTGCGTACCGAGGGTTGATTATGAGGGCATGCCCACGGATCCGGATGTTAGACGGGGTTGAGGTATCGGAGAAGGAACGGACGAAGGCTCATCATCTGCTGCAGGGTATCATGGGAAAGAGTAAGATTAAGGGCATAGGGAAGTTGGGGACGGGAGGAGAAGCCGATAGCCAAGTTAAAAGTTGACAGGTTATGGCTATGCTTGCTTTAGCAGATCTACGTTAGATAAGGCTGGTTTTGTGATATTTAATCTTTCGTTATGTGCTAGGACCAAGCTTGTGTTGGGCAGGAAGCCAAGGGGATCTGGTAATTATCGAGGCGGTAGTGTTAACCAAAAGATGCCCTGATATGAACCTGATATACTCTGATTTCCCACTGGGTACTAAATTGGGAGTGCCGTGTGGGGAGAAATGACGATGATGAGTGTCCTGACAACGACATGTTGACCTAACAAGGTTAGTCTAGGTTAGCCCGATACACGATGCGGCCGGCTGGCGTAGGTGAAATTGTAACACTGAATTGAAATTAAAGAATGAATGAAGAAAGGAAAAAGGAAAAGAAAAGAATGAAAAAAAAAGGTTCGGGTTTTGCTCAGTACTAGAAAGCCGAGTCATTTGGATTGGGCAGGGCAGTGTAAACGTTTGAACCCTATTCGAGCGGCCGAAGATGAACGAATGAAGCTCCGCGTTTGTGTAAACATATGAGGGTGTGCCTGGGAAGTGGTAAACTCACACAAGACCAATCTGAAACTCTTGGGCTCGACTCGGAGTGGAGGCTCTGATCACGAGTAGTAATATAACTATATGGGGCGTTCATTGTACCTTGTGATCTTGGTATATGGGAATGATGTTAATACCGGTTGCGATGGCTCAAGGGGGAAGGTAGGGAGTGACGAAAGCAACGGGGAGAGACGGAAAGAAAGGACGTACTACGTGCGAAGAGGGTGGATATGATGTCGAAACTGAGTACGTGACAGCAAGTTGGACACGAAAAAGACGTGAGATCGCAGAGTTGATCGTAGGCGCGGGGAGGAATGACAGAACCTGTACCTCAAGTACGTAACAAAAGAGGGCAACTCGACGATGACGGGACCGAGGAGGAGCAGCTGTGCGGTAGAATGGATCCAGTTTGATTGGGCGGTGAATTCATCCAGGCTGTGATTAATTATTTACCAAAGGCACAGGATCGGGGTTATCTTCCATTTTGCAACGCCGATGAGGGCCATGAATTTGAGAGGTAAAAACCAGTGATAAAATAGTGATAAAACACGGATAGAAGAATGAGCTCGGTCGTATTCGCTACCTCGCGGGTGCGTCCAAGGTCATATAACGTCCTTTCGCAGGTGAGATGAAAAAGAAAGAAAAGAAAAAGAAAAAAAAATTGTTCCTACTCGGCAAACGTTAACCTTCCCAGGCATAATTTAGTGCCTTGCACAGCGATCTTTATTTTACATGTTTGCTTGCAATTTCCCGAGTAGGATTGACTCCCTCTTAAAATCCCGCTCCTCCATCCCTTTGTACCTCGTAACTCACTCCCGCTCAAATGATCGAGCAAAAACTTTCCTCTCCAACTGCTATCACCTCCTACAACGTCGCCCAGCTCCATCTCTCCTTGTACGTATCCTTCTTTCTCCTTGCTTGTTTTCTCGGTCAACCGTTTTCATAATACACACCTGTCATCTATGTGTCAAGATCTACTAGGATCTGCCTGTCACGTCCCTTCTCTCCTCCCGCTTCTCTAAATACTCACTCTCACATTCTCTATACTCTTAGCTTGGTTTCCGGGGCTGATTTCCTTCGTGTCCACAGCATCGATCCAAAAAACTCGCTCTACTTCCCGGACGATTTGTCAAATTGCCCATCGCCGGCCATCGTGTGGGTCACTTGTGCCTTGAGCAACTCCGCTTCCGATGTTGATTTTTTGTTCTCTTTTTCTTCCCTTTCTCCATCTCTCTCCAGTCCATCTCATCCCGAGTTTGACTTTGCTACAAGACGAATGTCCTCATCCACCGCATCTGCCCCAGACACAGACAGCAGCATAACTTCTCACCCAGAGAAAGGACCACTGTCCCCCTCTACTTCTCCTCAACCAGATACTAGACTTCGTCACGGCATATCCGACCACCAGTCTTGGAATTTCGACCCTCCTAACAATCAGCCCGACGATAAACCTTCCTCTGATATTCCTCTCGATAATACAAAGGTTCAGCTTCCATCCATCTTCACTACTTTTGAGGATCCTTTCCGCAGCGAGATTCGTCGCGCCTCTTTACCTGGCATTTCCTCCGATTCAGCATCCAATACCCGCTACAGATCTTCCCCTTATCCTCCTGCTCGTCCCAGACTTACTGCGGATACGCATCTCAATTATAATTATCAAGAGTCTTCCCCATACCCGCCATCTTCTCTTCCTAGCGCCACTCCTTCTAGTTCTCAGATTTCTTCCTCAACCTTCGCGTCTCCTCTCACCCCTGATTTGCGCTCACAAGGCATCACTACTAGTCCTTACATCGTGGGTGATAATTGGACGAGTCCTCCTTCAGGAATCGTGCGGCCGAGTTCAACACCAGGTCAATCGTCCTTGAGTAGTTCAGTGAAATACGACGACACAATGCGCCACCCTTCTTTCAGCGCGCCACTTGGGCAGTCCCAAATATTCCCTAATGCTGGCCGCATCTCTGGCCAGCAAGATCGAAGGCCATTCCCCGCTTCTTCAGGACAGAAGTCGGATGAGTGGTCTTTTCCTAATCAGGAATTCGTTTTGCCTCCTAGCAATGCTTCTTATAATTCAACATCCAGCCCTCTTTCGCCTGCCCAGTCAACCTTGCCCTCGGCTACCGCCGCGCCCTCTTCTCCACCTTCCCGCTCCCCCCAGACGGTTCCTTCTTCGACCCTCGTCGATAGACCAACAAAAAAACGCGGCAAGTTGCCAAAGGAGACCACGGACTATCTCAAAGCTTGGTTGCATCGTCATTCAGACCATCCATACCCTAGCGAGGAGGAGAAAAAACAACTCTGTCATGCAACCGGTCTGAGCATGAGCCAAGTCTCTAATTGGATGATCAACGTGCGTTATTATCTTCCTTTTGCCGCCGCTCGTGTGCTAAGGACGTGATATCAGGCCCGGCGCAGAATTTTGGCACCCGCCCATAGAGCAGCATCAGGTCCTACGACATCAGCGCCTTACCCCCCTCCTGCGACGCGCATCACTCCTACCACAACAATGTTGGATTCCGTGTCTCGTCGCGCTTCATTGCCAGCGGATAGCTTGCAATTATACCATCCAATGTCCCTTCAATCGATCCCTTCTTCTAACCAGAGTCATGCTCACTCTGCTGGGACTGAATATGTTGGATCTAGTCGGCATATTCTCGGGATGTCACAGCGATCATCACACCATTATAACGGCACTGGTGGAGGCGGATCAAGTGGTCTGGACTTTTCTCAGAATAGGCTCTCTCTGCCGTATGTTCCAGGGCAGGGTCATCATTCTGGGGGTGGCAGTCAATCGGGGCACTACTTGGCATCTGGCGTTCCGATGTCTGCGCCAGCCTCTCTTTCCCCTAACCCATTCGCGTCCCATAATCTGGGCGGCCATCAACACCATACGCAATCGATGTACTCCTCACACCATCATCAATCCTCTTTGTCACCCAGCTTCCTTCCGAGTCCATCGCAGGGATCAGAAAGGCTCCCGGCGCACTCTACCGATCCACATCCACACAGCTACTACGGCGAGGGCCAATCTCATGCATCGACCAATCCTGGATCAGCCTTTTCAGGCCCACACTGATGGGGCGCATCATGGCTGTAAGCTGGGACAGGGGGATTGATATATTTGATGGGCCCAAAGCAAACTGCGTGTAACAATATTAGTAGTATTATACTGACTTACCTAAAGCCACCTAGTTGCCTGTACTGCCCATGGCTCCCCTGGCGTCTTGTTGAACCCCACCGCCTCCACAATCATGTTGCACCATGCACAAAAAGATACCATTTCGTTCCACTCGGCCACTTATGAACGCCGATATACGGGTGCCGTTGCACTGCAACACCATCTCCCCTTATTTTTCTCCCACTGGTATAACGCACGCATGCTGCAAGGGAAAGATAGGTACCTCATGTATCCCCGCATTTGCATCCGATCTGTTATCCAATATTCTTGGCTTCTATCTCGCTCATGGCTTTGCTTCCAATCAGCTTCCTTTCCATAGATTCCCTACTTGGTGTGTCTTCCCTCTCTCAGGATCTCCCTGTTTTTATAATCCCTCGGAAGGGGAACGATTTCCTGTAGTCGACTCTGAAGGAATTTCTGATTGTAATCTCAATACCTCCGCTTTCCCCCCCCACCTGTTTCAATGTCATACCCTGTATGTTACTTATTCAATATTTATATACAACACTTACCACCGCATCCAATGAATACGAGCACCTTTGGCTCCTCATACTACACATGCATAGATTTTCCAGCGCAACCTTTACGTGAAGTGATTCTAGACGGCTTCCGCGTGCATCTGCGGACAGCTGGCATTGGCGACGCTCGGACGCCTGCGGACAGCTGGAATGTTCAGTTTAGCGCGATACGGACGACGGTTCCATGGTCCTTCCCAGAACTCCTACGCGACAAGCCTAGAACGACGCTTCGGACCTGGAAGGAGCAACCCGACCGGAAACTGGCGGTCCGAAGCGTTTAGGCGACTAGGCGATGCGCCCTGCGTCACGATCACCATCGATCAAGGACCGAGGTGCCAAATGTATGCGTGGGACGCCTAAGCGTGCATATGCATACGTGTAATGGCCTATACTGGAAAGAATGGTCATGATCACGTCGGCAGGCACTGGAGCTTGAAGGTGTGTCCTGAGGGGAGTCATCGCCATCATGACCTAACCACGAGCTAACCGTAAAAGGGGGCTAGTCCACTGCCAATCTTCAATATGTACGGGTGGGGAACTCCAAGGTGAGAAAACGACAGGAAAAAAAAAGGACTAGGGGGAGGGGAGGGGAGGGGGGCCGGGGAAACGAGGAACGATTGAACACCATTTCGGAAGTGCGGGCCAACAGGCGACTACGCCATTGATGCATCCTGTCTGTGTACTTGGCGAGTTGTTCACTAACCTTAGTGTGTACCTGCTTACTATGAATGACGAATCTCGCCAAGCTGGACTTGTGACTTACCCCGCGAACGAATTCTGATTTGTCTGGCGGATGGATGCGGCGGCGGCTCGTCCCATATGACTGGTTCAGGTCTTGTAGCATAATTATTGCAATTGGAAAGCCCCTGCCGTCAAGATCGCATTCTAGCGCAGGAGTACTGGTACCTGTGGCCACCAGAGCGCATGGGATCGTTGCGATGGCTACGGGGCTACCGCCCTCCCCACCCCTCACTAGCACTGACCTCGTGGTCCACCGCCCTTCTACTCCAAGGTAACAAGTATCCAGGGACCAACACTGCAACATAGTGATAATCACGCAAGTAGGAACAAAGTTTACCTAGGCCTGTTGGAGGTAAAATGTCGATTCTAGATGGCTGTTGCCACAAGAAACGTTCTCATGAATCGGGATAGGTACTTTGTAAAAAGTTAACTTGGGCGTGAACTTGCTCTATATGGCTTCGATAAGGCTGTAATACCGTTACATCTTATTCGCGTGACACAGCCATGTGACCCAAAAACGTAACTGTCGGAGAAAGTTAGAGCTGGGGTACCGTTGGAGTGACTATGTACCTTGGCAGGGTTGTGGATTGCGTAGATCAATGATCTCCAAGTAATATAATATCAACGTATGATGAGTAGACCCTGTCCAGGGGGGAAAAGCTAAGGTTTGAGATTGCAATGTATCAATCTCCTTTTTTTCGGTACGGCTCTGAGTTAAAGCAAGTATTTGTCCCGTAGTACACAAGTCTGAGAAATTTCTCGTTCTCTCCGATGAAAAAGTATGGCAACTACATGTGTACGGCTTATGCAAGTAAAATTCCCGCGGACAACGACCCTTGTAGCATTAGTTGGCTTCCATGTGATTTATTGTCACACGAAACAATGAGATGGCAATCGCGCAAAAATGCGGCACAACGACGGTCCCTGGTGTTACGTACAAGGTTCATGAATGCGGAACCCTGATGGGAGACGCTGGACGGATGGAAAGAGGCATATTGTTGCCAGACGTGGACTCTGATTTTACGACAGGACGAGCCACCATACTGCACGAAAAGGGGGACCAAGGGTCAGTTTATTATTCATCGCATCAGATCGCAATACCAAGGAAAATATTCGGTCTATGTCCAGACGCAGGGCAAGCGAAGCGCCGAACGCGTTCTCGGATAATTAAAAGAACGAGGACGCCACGAAATCATGCTTACTTGAAGGTCTTCTCGATGATTACCGAAGGGTCGATTGAGAATTCGAGGTCGCGAACCAGTGTGAAAAGGAATGCTTTGATCCTGCAAGTCAAAAATAAAATATCAATAATCCGGACTTTCTCCTGAGCAATAAGAAATTTGCAGGAAAAACACGCCAACTCTCGTGACCAAGATTTGGTGTCACACATCAAACCATGGCCCAATCAGATAATCAGATGGCTTGCCCTTTCGCTAAGAAGGTTGCAAACTCTAAAGAAAGCGAAATATGCCTCGGAGTAAAGTGCTGGGGATAAATGAAAAGTGCGAAGCATCGCCAACGAACGACGACATTGCCAGCGGAGAACGACAGCAAGCTGATATCAGATCGTGTCTGGGAATTTTACTTACTCGGCCAGTGCGAATCGATAGCCTATGCAGCCTCGGTTACCGCCAAGAAACGTCAATGTGTTGGAGTAAAGGCCTTGTATTGCCTTGCTGCTTTCTGGTGGGTTCCTCCAGCGCTCTGGCCTGCAAGAATGCACCAGTCACGTCAACGAGTTTGCAATGCGGTAAGCAAGGGTCGATAGACGTTTACCTGAAGGCGTGTGCATCCTCCCCCCATATGGACTTGCTTTTATTTATCGCCTGTATGGGTATCGTGATAATGTCGTGCTTCGCGATCTTTATGACCGTGTTCAACTGCCCATTCAAATCATAAAATGGCCGTCGGACGGGGATTTCATCATCCTCCGTGGCGACTCGCATCGTCCACGTTACCGGCGCATGCAACCTGAGTGTCTCGCGAACAACCCAGTCGAGGTATTCTAACTTGGCGACATCGTCGTGCAATGTCGGTGATTCTGGGGATATAGTGCGGAGAGCGTCACGTAGGGCGTTCTGGCATTCTGGAGCCTTTGCCAGTGCATAAAGGCACCAAGTAAGCGCAGATGAGGAGGTCTCGTAACCAGCTATGAGAAAAGTGGTTATTTGACACAAGACCTCTGATGTAGTCATCCGCTGGGAGGCAAAGGAGGCCATGTTCGACTGGACTATACATACAGTGAGCTGGACTGTCTTCCGTCGGGGTCGAGGGTTACATACCAAGGATGCTTAGCAGGTCCCGGCAGTCAGGGCTTTTTTGGGACACCGGGCGTTGTTGTTTGTCGTTCCATTCAACTGCAACTTCAGCAGCCATCGCCATCTTTCGCTCATTGATCAGCTGGAGGCCTATTCGAGTCAAATGGTCACGAGCTTGTTGCATTGCCTTGGAATGAGGACGCTACGAAAAATTAGATGACGGAGTTTGGTTGTGGGATACCAAATATGGCTCACGAATATCCTCAACAAGGGGATCCATGTCTCCAAGATGGTGCGCAGTTGAAGCTCTTTCGCTGTGGTGAATATTAAGTGGTAAGCGTTGGCGAGTTCGTCACTCTGTCCTGCTAGAGCATTGAAGTGATAGCCAAAGCCTGTGTCATTTTCAATGAACGTCCGTATAGTTACAAATTAGCGCATTCACATACCCGCGGCCCCGATCACATCGAGGGTAGCTCGTGAGAGCCAGGTCAAAACATCTATTGATGAAGTTCGTTTGGAATCGTCATGTGCCAACTGAATCCAGATGTCGCGTAGCTACTCGGATCCATATTACAGCATTCCCAGCAAGAAAAGAATGGAACAACATACTTCCGTAGCTTTGTCCCAGAATATTGGGGTGAGTGATGCGATATGAGCTGCCGTGAAGGCAGGAGTCTATGGAAGCACGGTGACAATTGTTTATGAAAATTGAGTTGCGGATGGATTACAAGAGATACAAGCTGGCGCTCGGTGGCAAATTCGCTGTCATTTCGAGAGATGCCAAGTGCCGTGGTCAAGATCCCACTCGAAGTAACTCACCAGTATTCTGCGCTATTGAATAAGCAGGCGAGTTGAAGTACAGATCGACCGATCAACAAGGGCACCTCACCTGTTTTCTGTGTACATCCCCTTCTGTAGTGAGAAGGCCTGCGTAACCAGTACCCATTGTAGCGAGGCTATCGCGCACAAAGTCCGGTTTCTGATAAGCATAAGAATGAGACAAGATGTGAGTTACTGCAGTAACATCGGTCGTCATTAATCGAGAGCCCCCGAGGAAGCCCTTGTAGGCGTAAGTGGAGCCGTACGTGGCATCCCAGTCGTAGAGGAGACCAGTGTTTTCTTGATTATACATCTCACGTAGGTTTCCAATGAGGAGTGAAGGAGATGGTGGACCACGAAGGTTGCGTAGAGGCGAAAAGCACTGCCTCCAGAGCAGAGCTGTGAGGTCGGCGAGGACATAGAGTGAGACAGGCAAGAGAACAACGCCGAGCGTCCACAGGTCGAAAGCAAGAAACGGGAATGGCATCCTAAGGCAAGGCCTCGAAGTGGCCAGCATTGCGCGCGGTCACACCGAGTCTTTATATACATAAATTTCATTTCATAGTCGGAAATGACGGTCGCCGTTGAACGTTGAACGTTTACCCAACAGCATATTGGACTCGGCTGCGCGAAAGAGACCCAGAAAAACCCTCGTGCGAACCAGGTTATGTACATGCAAGCTTTACCACATAATTAGTATGATATGATATGATATGATAGCTAAGATGATCAAGCGAAGATTCATCGGCCTCAGTGCAAGCAACCCTCTTCCTTTCAGAATTGATATCACACCTGGGAGTAGAACTTTCTGCATGCCATCGTCGTATACCAGATACCTTACAAGTTGCTGATACCTTGACGATGTCGTACACTGACTCAGACGCCAATACGGGCCCAAGCCCCACAGGAACGCTCACTGGCACAATACTCGACAAAATTTCATCACCAGCTATCGCTTCTTTGCTTGCGATACATCCAAATGATATTACGCTTAATGGCCGAGAAGTGCCATCTCTGTGGTCTTCTTGGTGGACTTGGGCAAGCAGTTCTGCGGGAGTCCAACAAGACCTTTCCCCAGCCTGGCTACAGCTGATCCGATACTTCTGCCGTCCCAGTGAAAGCAATACACTCGGCGTTGATGTGAGTTACTCTCCCTCGTTCACTGTGGTTCATGTGTGGACAATTTTACCCGGTTAGATCCCTCCAGAACTCTGCTACCTGATCGATACCGTGCGCGACCTTCAACTACAGAGGCATCCATTTGCCTTGCCAGTCACATCGGGTTGGTGAATGCCTGCTTGAAGTCGTACGGTAACTTTAACCACTGACTCGGTGTTAGCGCGTCGAACGCGTGATGCGGGTCACCGCACGTATGGCATGTCACCCAAGAAGGAACACGAAGTCCATCGCATGTCCTCATACATTCACCACCTCACTAGTTCGAGCGAGCGACGATCTGTTCACCATGCTGTTGATGTTGGGTCTGGCCAGGTGAGCGTCCTATTGCATTGAGAGGACCACGTCATAATGCCATCACGCGTTTCAATATATGTGAAATTTTTTTCTTCGTCCGTGAATTGAGTGTTGCCTCTTAGGGATATCTGTCCAGGGCTCTTCAAGACCTAGGCTTTCACGTTCTGGCCCTAGACAACAACGAGAACCAGACGTCTGGCGCCAACCGATGGAAAACGAAGGAAGCAGCGCGTAAACTAAAGCGTGAGCGCCACAAGAACCTTGAAGGCGTCGACGAACTTGTTGGCGAATCGGATGTTTTCAGAGACAAGTCGACAGACCCAGAACACGCAGCGCATCTTCAAGATTCGGATCTGAAAAGCCTGGATGGAGAATGGAGGGGGTCGCTTACACACCGAACTGTGCACATCAGCGCTCGCACGTTAGAGAAGTCCATAACTGATTGGCTTCTCGCCGAATCCCCCGATATCAAGAACCGTGACGATAATCGCAGCATCGGTGCCTCACCGAACCGACCAGAGGTTCCAGAACAGGTCCCAGTCATGTTTGTGGCCCTGCATGCATGCGGCTCACTCACTGTTGATGTATTGCGAACCTTTTTGTCGTTCCATCATCGAACTTCATCAGTCTCTGATGTCGTTGAGACGGAGTGGCAGCCACATTCGCTCGTCGTGGTGGGATGTTGTTACAACTTGATGTCTCCTTGTGGTGTGTGAAGTCTTTCCCATGGTTTAGAGTCGTCGAAATGTAAACATTCCTGAAATACAGATTTTCCTCTCTCCAAGGCTCTTCGGGAGGTCGACCCTACCCCAAGCTTACCAATCGCGGCTCTCCACCTCGCCGCTCAAGTTCCATCCCAGTGGCTGAAGAGCCAGCATGCCACTCAAGACGCCGCATTGGCGATACGTAAAGTCGTTTACCGAGCTCTTCTGCAACCTGTCCTGCACGCCGCCGCGCAATCTAGAAGCGACGTCACCGTACACAACACGTCTCAATCAGACCAAGATGGGCCACCCATCCAGCCGGGGCTTGGAGAGACGCTAGAAAACCGACGACTGGGAAAGCTCAACAACGAGGCGTACAAGGACTGGCCTACCTTTTTGGAACGTGCGACGAATAGGATGGGCATCGATATCGCGGCAATCAGCCAGAATCTTCCTGATTGATTTTTTGACGATGGGAGCCGGCTGAAAATGGAGGAGGGCTTATCTGTGCTACAAACACTCCGCTGCATACTCGGACCATTGGTCGAGAGTCTTATTATTCTTGACCGGTACGAATGGATACGCCACGAATTGGCGGAGATGAATGGTGGGGGCAAAAAAATGGATGTCGAGATAGTGAATCTGTTCGATCAGGCCACGGGGAGCGGAAGGAATATCGCTCTAGTTGTCAAGCCCATTGACCATCCTGGGACGTGAGACTGCAACGGGGGAGCGAGGTGATGAGTATGCACAGCCATTGTCAAGGTGGACATTTCATCGCTATACCGACTTGCCAAACTGCGGTATATCAATCGATAAAGTGATCCGCAGCAGGGGACAAATTATATGCTACCGCGCACCAATTTCAATGGCCGCGTAAAGATATCTTTCCCAATTTTCACCGAGATCCTATCTACGACGAAACCTCCTGTCCGTGCTTCTGAGAGCTTGCCCGCATATGCCTGATTAAGCGAGGGGACGAGACCATGAGGGAAATGAGGTATGCGGTCAAAGTTTTCCTTCGACTCGGTTTGCGTTGGTGGGGATGTCGACCTGTGTACAGTTCCATCTCCAAGAGGGGGAGATTCATCCAGTGCAATCTCATCCAACGCTCCGGTTGTGGAGAGTGAGGCTGAATTAGACGGGGAGAGCGACCTTTCTAGTAGCGCCCACGCAATGGAGGCGTGAAATTTTGGATCAGCATAGAATTCTTTCTGTCTCAATAAGCGAAGTGTCGGTGAAAGAAGGTCTAAACAGCGACGAAGCTGAAGTGAATAATCAGACTGCAAGCGTGAATATTTGCAAATGTGCCAATTACCTCTACGTGGCCGGCACCAACTTCCAAAGCCAAGAAGGTCCTGGTTCTTTCATCATTGGTCAGTTCCGAAAAAGTGGCAAATGACGCATCGAAACTGTATGAAGCCGAGGTCATCAATCTGTGCGACCCGAAACTGGCAGGGGGCTTACGGGGCTAGAGAAGAAACTACCTGTTGAATGGCTCGCTTGAATTCCTCGCGTTGATGTGCTCGGAGGAACAAAGGACGCGACAATGAGATGTGGAGCTCCCATCGTGCGGCTCTAACACCTGCAGGTTGCCCGTCGCTTTGCCTTCCAATGGCATGCAGTGAAGGGACAGGCTCTTGTGCAAAAGTCAGCACATCCTCGAGCAGCGTGTAAAGCGCGTCTTTAGGATGTAGCACGAGAGGAACGTATATATACGTCGCATACTGTCCCTCGACGTGGGGGACGGTGCGTACTCGACCTTGATGAAGAGCTGGGTTATCTATCGGTGTTGGAATGATCAACGATGAGGACAACGTTGGTAGTTTTCTGTATTCCCGTGGTCAGCTTTTGTCGGGGAACCCAGAAAATTGATGATGGAACGACCTCTTTTTCTTCAGTTGTGGGGGTTCATTGACTGGTTTTTCTTCTTCTGAGCTGGAGTATGCGACCAAGCCAACTGACCCACGCTTCATTCACTGCGAGATTGGACAACGTATGATTCGGAAGGAGACAGCCTTCAGTGGCACAAGTTCAAAACCACGGCAATGTCCGAACTTCGAGTATCTTATCGCTGGGCGTTTATGACAGAGGCCCCAAGTTGCGGCCTCGCCTCTCCCAGCTCATGAGTGTACAATTCATTAACAATCTTGGATCGGGTGTCCAACCGGCCCAGTCCCATTCACATGATGGGGCGGTCCATAGTCATGATCATGGGGGCGAGCACGGTCATACACACGAACACCTCGATCATGCAGGTATGGATGCACCTTTTGTCACTCTGATGGGAGACCCTGCGCACCATGCCTCACAGGAAAGTTTGCTGAGAGAGATCTTCCCGACTACACTTCTCGAAACTTTGAGGAGAGAGGGTTCACAGTCGGGATTGGTGGGTACGTTGAGGGCCATGGATTGACCATCCCAATCTTAACGCATTGTGATATTTCAGGCCTGTAGGATCCGGTAAAACAGCACTCACACTCGCTTTGTGCAAGCGACTGCGCGACGAATATAACATTGGTGAGAGACTTCTACTAGACATCAGGCCTCATGTTTTGATTTTCTCAACCATTCATCCGCAGCCACCGTGACAAACGATATTTTTACTCGCGAAGATCAAGAGTTTCTCATTAAAAACAAAGCACTTCCGGCTTCGCGAATTCTAGCCATTGAAACAGGCGGTTGTCCTCATGCTGCAATACGCGAAGACATCAGCGCCAATATGGGTGCACTTGAGACCTTGCAGGCTAAATATGGCTGCCAACTTCTCTTTGTGGAGAGTGGTGGGGACAACCTCGCTGCAAACTACTCGCGAGAGTTGGCAGATTATATCATATACGTGATTGATGTTGCGGTGTGTATCTTGTCCTTTGCTAAGGGAGTGTATAGATCGCTTGACCCTAATTCAGGGAGGAGACAAAATTCCTCGGAAGGGAGGTCCGGGAATCTCGCAGTCTGATCTCCTGGTGATCAACAAGGTGCCACCTACTTTTTTCCCTTTTCGCGAGCTCCACATTATATTTTGAACTGAAACGTGTGTGCTATTCACAAAGATCGATATCGCACAATACGTGAACGCTTCCCTGGACGTAATGCAGAGTGGTGCCAGGAGTATGCGGGGAGACGGCCCGACAATTTTCACCAGCATTAAGCACCACCAAGGTGTCGAGGACGTCGTGGACCTTATCCTTGCTGCATGGAGGACTGCTGGTAGCCCGGGTAGGCCCGGTCCTGTTGGCGATGTCGAGTGATACTGTATCTTTGGATGAATCGATAACAGAAGAAGGACGCACCAGATGTAATTTTAATTTTTTGCCGTGCCAGTGGTTTGGGCTGGTCTCGTGATTCGAAGAAGAGGTCATGAATTTGGGGGGACTTTCGCGGATCAGCCAGTCCAACTGAGTATATCGTGAAAAGCCGGTCTCCTAGGGCAAGTACTGACTGGGAGGCAGTTTTCCCCCAATTTTAGGCTCCAGAGCTACTATTTCTCAGAAAGACTGGCCCCGACCCTCAACAATTCACAAGTGGGTGGGGTTGCAAAGGAAACCTCCGAGATCATCTGTCAAATTTACATAAACGCGGCAGCGGCACATCCGAGCTTAGATTTTCCGGCTTACTAAACGATAGAGGGCCATAATCCAAGGGACATTATCTGTGTACGATTTCCTGATTCATGTTTACTGTGGAGGCCTTTCAATATTATACAAGTAAGCAGACGATTCGAAGGAATGATAGTCAGCTATGATTCCGGTCCATATTCACTAGTGTCCAAGTTCTACGAAAGGGTTAGGACTTATGTAGAAGGCTCGGGCTGTGCCTGTGAGGCACCTGCGGTAGCCGGCACTGGTGCGGGAGAAGTAGAAGCTGGCAGTTGGGGCTTGTGCTCTTTGATGCGGACGGCTTCTTCATGGATGTCGCGTACCTGCTTTGAGGTGTTGGTGTAAAAAGAAAAGACGGACTGGCCAAGAGGCGAACGAAGAGCTTTGGAGTAATACTATGACATATCAACCACATACATGAAGCCAGAAGCGACAAGGAGAAGATACAAGGGACGTGCCTCGTGCGCAACTTTGGAGTAGCCCTTCTGTTCATCGATGGTCTTTGCCCGAGTGTGGGCTTGTTTGAAGGTAGATTGGACTTTGGAGGAGACAGTTTGATCAGGGCCGAGGGCGCGTTCGCCGACCGACTTGTCAAGGTTTGACATGTATGATAAGAACTTCGAGGAGATGCCCTGCTTGTCTACGAATATAGTTAGCAACTCTTTCAATTCTGCGCGTGTGATTCACTTACTGTCAAGGTCAATGGCGCGCTGAAGTATGTGGTCGGATAGCTTGTATCCTTTCGCAAGATACTCTGCCGCAACTGCAAGCAGTGAGGCACGCTTTAGCGGCATCTATGTCAACACTTACTACCAGCACGTGGCTTATCAGATTGCTCGATCGAGTCGGGGTGTTGATGGTCATGGGCATCGTGATGATCCACATGCTCGGCGTCGGAGGTGACGGTGAGCGTAGCTCCGTCAAGCGTGCCACCATTTAACTGGACAATGTTTAAGTGATGCTCTCTGGAAGGTGCTTTGGTTCATACCATGAGCGCAGTGTTAGCTGCAGAGTGCTTCTCGAAAGTAACAACTGCGGATTTCGGATCACCCTCTTCCTTGATGTCAATGGAATTGATCCTGCACTATTCACAGCTACGTTTTTACGTCGAATGTTTTTTTCACACTTACTTGCCGCAGAAACTGATGCAGCGATGTTAGAATGGGCTGCCAAACAGATCACAGGTAGTTCCTGACCTGAAGAAATCATGAAGTGTGTCTCTGGTTGTAGAAGGAGCGATTCCCGAGACCTAGGAAGGTTAGTATAAAATCGATATACCTGTTAAACGAGAAACATACGTTTACTGTTACCTGGGACATGGTCGTTCTGGTTATGATAAAGAGGAGTCGAAGTGGCGTTGGACTTGATCATTATCATGGGAGGAGCACTGCCACTTATATGACGTAATCGCTTTGGAATCTAATGGTCGTGGGAGATACCTTCCTAAAACAAGTCGGTTATGAGGTCAGTAGTGTTGGCACAACTTGGCAGTGCTCACGAATACCGTCGTTCGCTGTCTTGATGTACGAGCTCACAGCTATTGACTGTGCACAGTGTCAAGTCCCCTCAAATTGATCCCTGCAAAAGTCGCGATGGACCGACCTGTTTTCCATTTCCAACAAGTTAACAACAAACCTATGCGCAACAGCATAAGAGGCCTACCTGCAATTCCTTCGGCACAAAGCACTAATCATTCAAACCGCTCGAGGGACTTTTGGATCCCCCAAGTAACAGAAGATGGACAGGTGCGGTGTTACTTTCAAAGTCATATCCGAGAGTTTGACAAACTATCATGACTAGATCTACTATGCCAATACCCTCACAGGCAAACTTTCTCGCGATCTGCCAAAGGATGTCGGGGACGATGTTTCAAACGGTGATCTTGCTGGGTTGACAGGCTCTCAGTTTAGCTCGCGTGCTGGCACGGGTGCAGGACTTGGTCTGGTGCCCACCAATGGCGCTCTGGATGCCGCCGTGACCACCCATCCTCAAACGGAAGCCGCGGCGTCTGTACAGACCCCCGAATCTTCATCCTTTTCCCTCGCGTTTCAAGAACGCCCACAAGATGTCACCATCGCCCCAATACCGCCCCCAAAGCCTCTCCCTCCTTTGCTCAACACCAGTATGCACGCTGTGCGCCCTCGTGCTAGTACTGAATCCGTCTCTCCATCCAATCGTCATGCGAACCATGTGCCTGGCGCCCTATCTAATTCTTTAACCGCTCAGTCACGCTTGCGTAGTTACAGCACTTCGGATCGCTCGCCACCCTCTCACGCACGTCAAAGAAGTACGTCTCTTGAGAGAGCTCCCTCGTCTTCAAATTCAAGCGCCCATCGCCCTGCCGTCGTTCGGAGGGTGTCTCGCCTAAAAGAGTCGACTGGGATATCTGACATCCCAGAAATCAAAGAACCACCCCCCTCAACCTCTCTGCGATCGTCCACACAGTTCATGCAGCAGTCTATAGCATCATCTACGCCAGAGCTTGTATCTGAGCTTCTGCAAAGAGCACGACACTGTATTAACTCGGTGATCATACACCTCCAGCAATTTGGGATTCCTCGAGCTACAGAAGACGAAGAGATTGTGGATAATCTGATCCACGTCGCCATCACGGCTATACGGGACCTCTTATACGTTGCTGGGCCTTCGTTTGGACACCTTGGTGGGAGGAGTAAAGCTGACCATAGGAGCACGAGCAATGCCTCTCAGACACCCTTGGTCCCGGCCCAACGTCGCGCCATAGCTACGCTCTCCAAGTTCGTTTTATCAGCACGGGCAGTGTTAAACGATGGTCCATGGACTGAGAGTGACAGTGTCGCACACCTCAGCTCGGATGCCGAAGAACTAGAGCGCTCAGTCGTCGAGTTCGTGTCGATAGCACAAGGCGTTCGAGGCCAGGAAGTTCACGGGGATAAGGGTCAGAAACGGCTGCATGGGTACATGAGTGCCCTTCACGCTGGCCCAGGGAAGGCGGGTGCTGGTGCAGCCGGGACTTGGAAAGGGTTCGGATGGGTCAATATCGACGACAACGAAGAAGCCCCACGGCGGAACCTGGACAAGGCAACCTTCAACGAGTTCGCAACCCACATGTTACAGGCTCAAGAGAAGTTGCACACGTTCACGGAAGCACTTCGGGCGACGCAACCTGGTATATGACTTTTGTACAGTTATCTTTGAGTTTTGCTGATAGCATTCAAATTTGCAGCGGAAGTTGTGACCGCTGCTGGTAAAGAGCTCGTAAACCAACTCTCGTCGTTACTTCTCTTCCTCGGAGACATCCACATTGCTAGGCACGTGGACGTCGAGCCTGTAAACCAGAGCAAGCTTGCCGATGGACCCCAGTATGCACGCACGGTAGATAAAGCACGCGTGCTCGTTCGTTCGTTCGAAGCGACCACTCAGGCCATTTACGACGATGGCGCGGCGCTACTTGCCACCACACAACGGGTGCGAAGGGTGGAACTCTGCGAGGCTTGGCGAGGCCGCGACGAATTCTACGACGCACTAGAAGCCCTTAGCTCCTCTCTCGACTTCAACCTTCAAATCGCCCGACAGAACCTCGAGAGTCTCTTGCTCGTTGGCCAGGAACAATCCAACATCTTGGAACGGTGCAATAAGAGCCCTATCGAATGGCGTATGTCACAACGCAGTCTCGTTGCTGCGATTCTAGCGGGCGATGCCCTATCCAATGGTAATGATATGTATGATACCACGACGGACGACGCAGACGACATTTTGAAGAATGTCACAACAGCCGATGACCAGCTACCACCTAGACCAATATCACCTTTGCCTCCCCCTGTCCCAACAAGCGGAAAACCCACTATCGTACCATACACTAAGATACCCCCGGAGTCATCATTAGAAGACGAAGGTGAACCTTCTTTCATGGCACTTTTAACCTTTCTTTTCACCGGCTGACTGTGGGGGCATTACTCGATGATAGCATTAGGATTGATACGCACACCTCCACGACCAGATAAAATCAAAGCATTCTTTGGTGATGATGCGCCATCGCATTATCTGATATCACGAAATGCTGAAGCAAAGCCTTGGTACCTTCGACCAAAGTATGACCCCGCAGAGGTCCTCATCGACCCAGACGGCACTATCCGCGGTGGAACTGTTCTAGCCCTTGTTGAAAGACTTACCGCCCACGAGAGTGCAGGTATGTCAGCGACATTCATGGATGCTGAACAGGAGCTCACGCGGGGCGTAGACCCGAAGTTCACTAGGGCATTTTTAATGACATTCAAGTCCTTTATGACACTTGACGACCTTTTTAATCACCTTGTCAATCGTTTCTGGATCCAACCACCTCCCAACCTTGACTCGCAGGAGCTTGTTGAGTGGAAGCATTATAAGCAGAACATCATACGAATTCGGTGAGCACATGGAGGTCTGATCTGATCTGTGTTGAAGTGATGACTGAACACTTATCCATTCAGAGTGATCAACACGATGAAATCGATGGTTCAAGACGAGGACGTGTTGGAGGAAGATTTGGGGATCCTTGATCGCATGGTGGAGTTCGCGTCACGGGACGATGTCATGAGCATCGCTGCTGCTAAGCAACTGTTGGCCGCCATAAAGCGAATGGTATGTTGATGTTCCTTCGTGTGGAGACACCTTTACTGACAGGCTGCGTAGCAGCGAGGAAGCGACCCTAGGAAGTTGACAGTCAGCATGTCTGTGGACCCTCCGCCTGCGCCCATACTTCCGAAACGGATAGAGTTGCTGGACATCGATCCGCTGGAGCTTGCAAGGCAGTTGACAATCACCGAGAGTCAGCTTTACCAGAAGATCAGGCCCTCTGAATGTTTGCAGCGCTCGAGGCAGTCAAGGACAGAGTACAACGACGGAGTTGCTAATTTCATTCGCAGAAGTAACAGGGTACGGTTATGGTTTCTTTAAGGTATTTCCTTGACTTAATGTTCTGGCAGATCGCACATTGGGTCACGTATTCCATTCTGTGTAAAGATGATTATCGTCGCAGGGCTGCTCTCATGAAGCAATTCATCCTGGTTGCCGATGTTAGTCTCCTACTTCTCTGTTGTGTTCTGGTGCTCATGTCTTATGGCAGCGGTGTCGGGTCCTTCAAAACTTTTCCACTATGATGGCGATTGTTACAGGGCTGAACTCTTCCCCGATACATCGTCTCAAGCGTTCTTGGGAGCAAGTGAACTCGAAACACATGTCTCAGCTGGAGACGTGCGAAGCGATCATCAATTCTTATAAAAATTATAACAAGTATCGCACCGCATTGGCCGCCGTGGCCCCTCCATGTGTTCCCTTTATTGGTACGTTCCGTACTGCAGCATGCGGGAACTTGACTATTCACTTCTCTCCTCCAGGTGTCTTCTTGACTGCACTCACTCACATACAAGATGGAAGCAAAGATTACCTACCGGGTAACCTTGTCAACTTCCGCAAACGTCAGAAATCGTCCGAAGTCATACAGGATCTACAGCGCTGGCAGAATCAACCTCACAACTTCCATCCGCTCCCAACCGTTCTTGTTTTCATCAACGAGGCGCTAAGTCAGTTTGGTGATCAAGACGTTAGTGACGTGTTCTGGAGACTGAGTTTAGAGAGGGAGCCCAGAGAGCCTGAGAGAGAGGAAGAGAAGCTTGCGAGGTACTTGCATGAGAGTGGGTTCTTCTGATTCATTGGTGTCGGTGTGTCGTGTGTTCTTCCCGCAGGTGGGTCGTTTTTGGGACTCACGGATTCGAGATACCAAGGACCTTTGCTCTCTATCGTTTGATTATGTATTGATAATTTATATTATCAAATCAGTCAGGATTCAGTTCAAAACTCACCATTTTCAATGTGATGTCTACTGCTGCCCCTTGCCTTGATAAGTGCACGACGAGGTGACAGTCACTCGCAGGATATCATGCACCGGTGACTCGTGCCAGTGGCCTGGTTGCAGGGTCAACTTGGTAGTAACGGTAATAAACGCAGGGGATGGATTAAAAGAATGGTATGGCCAGCGGAGGAGAACAAGATAAATGCAGCGACTCTACGATCCATCGAAGGACACATGCCCTACTTCAACACCAACGTATTGCTGGGTTTGGATGGCAAGAAAGATGGAAAGTTGTCACTGATTCTTGGTTTTCCTCTCCGCTAAACATAGTGTGCGTGGTCCTCGCGGCATTGCTGTGATTCACACTAATTCTAGCAGGTCTGGGACCATCGAAGACCTTCTCAGCAGGCTGGCGGACGACGAGACACTCGCATACTTTTACTGCGCCTTTCGAAATCCGCGGTGCACAAGCACCGTGGAGTTCTTACGCTCGTTGACCGCCCAGCTCCTATGGGATTCAGAGGGCGATTGGCTGCCTTCATTCTCTGAGTTATTTGTGCGCAAACAGCGAGGCGCCGGACCACCTGCGGACGTCGGCACGCTCTCTAACCTCATAAAGCGCGCTGCGGGGTTGTACAAGCGACCCATGATCGTCATTGACGCTTTGGATGCTGTCCAAATTGCTTCATGAAATAGAGAAACTGTACCATGACGGACATTGTCATTTGTTCGTTGCCAGTCGAACGCTTCACTCCATCAACCGAGCATTTGCGAACCTACCTCCGATCTCCTTGGACGACAGGGTTGATGCAGTTCGGGACCACATGCATCTACACATCAGGACAGAACTAGAGTCTCGAGACAGACTGAAGACCCTCGCACACGATCTCAAGGAGGAAATATGGAACGTTCTGATGAAGAAAGCTGACGGGATGTACGTTGCGCGACTTCCCTATTGATGGAGCGAGGTTCTCTGATGGCAGGGATTTGTATGCAGGCTTCGGTGGGTGCAGTGCCAATTGGACAGACTTAACGGGTGCTAGTCGCTCGGTGATGTTCACTCGGTGCTGGACACCCTGCCAGCAACCCTGAACGAGACCTACGAGCGAATGCTGCACGTAATCGTAAAGCAAGAGTTTGGTGGGCGAGTTGCGCGAAGAGCTCTCATATGGCTCATCACAGCACTAGTCCCTCTGAAGCTGTCGCAGCTCGCAGAGGCAGTGGCTATCAACCGTGACAACCCAGCTTTGGTTACCGCCATTGCGCTGGTGCACGAGACCGACATCCTCGAGATCTGCGGCAGTCTTGTGAACTTTGACAAGACCAAGATCATAACCTTATCACATTATAGTGTCAAGGTAGGCCTGGCTCTCCTGTAGTGATTCGGAGAACAATGTACGAGTTCTTTTTTTTTTTACAGGAATACCTAACTTCGGATGCCAACACCAATAAAACATACTTCGTCGACCGCCCTCATGCAAGCTTGCAGCTTGCTTCAGTCCCCATCCACTCTATCATACTCAGCCTGGTCTTGAGAGGGACAAGGGTTATCTGTTTCAGTACGCGATGTGCCATGGTTTTGAACACCTCGAAAACTGTGTCCCCGAACACGATGATCCACTGCTCGCACCTCTCTCTAGAACCACATCGTCACAGCTATAGTAGCCAGTGGGGGGTTGCAGAAGGGATTACGAGGAGATCACAACTGGCTCTGTATCTCATCACCCGTTTCGGGCACGCATCCGTTCAAGTCACCAAGGGAGATAACCCACTTGTCTACGCTGCGCTATACTGCGATGTTCTCCGTGTTCAAATCCTACTTGATAGGGATTTTGAGGTTAAAATTGAGGCTAGAGTTCCTGGGACTGGTTTCATACCTGCGCGCATGATGCTACCCAAGCTTGATAGCAGCCACACACGACCGGACATTTGAGTACTACAGGAATGTACAGTTCCAAGCAATGCCATCCATTCTGTTTGTCGAAGCCGCAATGGCCTTTGCAAGCCTTCCATCATTCGCATCTCCTTGGAACATGGCGCAGACGGTACGCTATTGGACGCTGGAGGGAATAACTGCTTGGATACACTCCTACAAAACTGGAATCTACCACATAGCCCGAACCTCGTACCATCTGGATCTGGCGACCTTCTCGTTCATTTATTATTGGGCGCCGGTTGTGATCCCACCTTACTGAATGACGAGGGCATCTCACCGTTCCAGCTTGCGATACAGTCAAGTATCCTCCCTGTAGTTCGATGTCTGATTGAAAACAGCTTTTGACTGCCACCGGATACCATCCTTCATGTTTCTCGAGACTTTGTCACAGACATGTGGCTTCTTATGCTCCGGGCGCTCATTGAAAAAGGCGTCGCTGTTGACGTCTGGGATGACGATGGATGCAAGGCCAATGCACTTCACCACCTTCTGCGACGTCGCAACCAGTGGCTGCGTTATTACGAGACGCCAGAGGCGGCATTCAAAATACTGCTCGCAGCAGGATGTGACATTAACCGCCAGAGTCGTGTCGGACAGACGTCAATACATGTAGCTGCTCAAAAGCACACGCGCGTGTTGTGGAGTCCCTCATTGACCAAGGTGCCCAGTTACCTGCTGACATCGTCAATCGTGCCGCACGAGCGGGAACGGATCGGATGACACTTCTTGTTGGTCTGGTAAAGACGCACGGCGCAAGCTGCCAAGCACTTACTGTCGGCGGTTACAACGTGTTGCATTGTTTGCTAGAGTCCGAGAGGCGGTCCAAGCGGGAACCCATGGAGGGTTTCTTGTTTCTTCTGGAGAACGGCTGCGAATTCTGCGCCGTTAATTCATCCGGTGTTGCACCGTTGGGAACTGCAATCGATAATGAATATCTTTCTATCGCTCGAAGTCTCCTCGCCCGGATCACCCAGCCGCACGCGAACACTATCGAGCCACATTTTGCTGACGCCGAGGGAAATAGTCTCCTACATCGTCTTTGTTATAAAATGCAAGACCTTAATCCCACCCTGGACAACGAGTTTATGGAGAGGGCGAACTTGTTACAAGAAGCAGGATATGACTTGGAGAGGCATGTGAATACGCCGAACAATCAGGGATTCACTCCCTTTGCATTCAATTGCCACATCAGAACATCGTCGTGAATTGATCGTCTGGCGGAATAAGGTGTGCGACTTCGAGGACACCATCCTTGACATTTTACTCTGGGAGAAAGTCTCGAGTTGCTGTATCATACCTGAGTCGATCAGAGACCTCGCAATGCGGACGAAAGACGCACATCATGGAGATCATCCTACTTTACTCGGAAGTTAAATTTCCGTAGAACTCTGCGCTTTGAGAACGAATGCTCTGCTGGATCCGAACGAAACACAAGTGAATGGTCGCTTGTCTTGTCTAATATTAGGGTAGTAAGTAGGTGTGCGACATAGTGTAATACGTACTTGTTCCCATAACACGCACCTAAGCTTTGCGATGGGAATCTTTGCTTGTTGAACGTCGCAATGCCTGGCACGGTGCTCTTCTGGAGCCTTACCCGCCTTCGGTGGACGCACTTCCCCGTCTCCTGGACCAAATAGCAGTGGAGCATACGCAAATTGGCCAGTCAAGAACTTGAAGGGAGAAGTGCGAGAGAGGCCCCCTGAAGCTCCCTGATATGTCTGTCCGGGAGATAGCAAATTTGAGGCCCAAAAATGGCAATATGTCTGTCCGGACATAGCAGATTTTGGACGATTTTGGCCCAAAATTGGGCATATGTTTGTCCGGCAATAGCAGATTTGAGACCCAAAATTGAGGGTTGACCCGGACAGACATATCAGGGAGCTTCAGGGGGCCTTGCGAGAGTCATTGCTAGGCGGAACACCGTACATGCCCAACTTTGGTTTAATGTACAAGATTGTAGCGCCTGGGGAGACCACCGAGACATTATGCAAACTCTGACAGGGTCTGCGATACAAAGAGTCATGCCGATTTCGTTGGTGGCCAAGCCCAGACTACTCGGTTACTGACCACGGAATCTCGGGCATGGTCACCGGCCAGTCATTGAGCAATGAGCGGACTCGTCTCGGACTCGAGCAGCAACTTCGTGACTTTTTCCCACAGTGGTTGCTTTCAAGCCCTTCAACACCACCACTGGCAGTGCTACTGTACTAGTTACGATAGCTACCTTCGCCAACGTAGCAGCTCTTTCAGCCAATACTTATTCCGGGGGTTGAGCGTTGAGTCCCAGTGACTATGATGCGACCCTGGTGGAACGGGGGTTGCGGTTGCGGTGACCTCGGGCTCTGCAAGCCTCTGCATCGAAGACCACTCAGCCGCCCTGCTTGGATACAATTGAGTCGCTTATAATGGCAAGCCTGGTACGTGGCCTACTGAGGAGTCGACTTGAATAATATTCATTCAGCATTAGGCTAGTGCTATTCAGCCTCATGATTTGAAACGGATTCCGTAAAAAGGGGTCACCCAAGACTTTTTAGCTAGGAAATATCAAACGAACGACAGCCTCAGCATCTCCCGAAAAACACACCAGCAAGTTGTGTTAACCATGACAGAGGCGATACCAGAGGGAAACCACCCTCAGAAAGCACAGGCAGAACTCGCAGACCAACAGCACACGCGACGTCGGCCACCGTTACCCCGGATCATTGCTTCGTCTCCGTCCTTCGTCTACCCGGTCCGCTCACTCTTGAGCGGTATACAGCCTGCTGGCAGCGGGTAAGCAGCTGGACAATCCTATCATGAATTTCCTAACAAGAATGTCGCCGCAGAGAAGGATCGACGCCCTGGGAGTCCGAAGCGGACCCAAGTTTCATAGATACTGGCAACTCAGGAGGTGCTCACTACCCCACTTCGCCCCACTTACCATGGTCTTCGTCACATCTAAGGCGGGGTTCTCTACATCCAGCATCGCTTGTTCAGTCAAGGCCGGTTACCACTGTACTTCCTGCAGATCGTCGTGGTGACCAACCTTCCTCCTCTCACCCCACTGGCGCCTTCCCGAGGGCTCTATTCCACGAGCAGCAATTACACTCTCCCACGTGTTATATTCCGGAACCACCAGGAGAACCCTTCTCACCTCAAGAATCAAGTCCAGATTATCCTTGCGAGCTTTCAAGTATCAAGCATCCCGGCCAAGTCTCTGAGGTTGCCGCGGCAGCCTTTTCGGACACTACATATCTCATACCACCACCCACGGATTGTGAAGACGTCAAGAACGCAGTACAACCACAATTTAACTTGTCCGAACTGGGCTATGTACACTTGCCTCCGTTGACGCCACCCCCTGAACAGGTCAGCGAACGGGGGCCCTCGGCCAGTTCTTCGGCTGGAAAGGCGCAGGTACGATCGACCGCCTCTGATGCTCAGAAGCCAGGATATCGGGATGGTGACGAACCGAGTCAACAGCTATCCTTGCCTAACTCTTCCGACATGCTCTGTGCCTCAGACCAAGAGCAGCGCACAACTACAAGGTACATGCATGTAGAAGGCGAAATCGGTCATCACGTCGTGACTGGACGAAAGGGTGTGTTGACGAGATGCGAAGACGAGGTATTTAGATGACTCTAGACCACAAACATACACTAAACCCCTTGAAAGCCAATTCGGACACCTGGAGCTGTACAAGGATTTGGTGTCCTTATCGCAGTAGAAGAAGACGAGGAAGCTGGGTTGTTGGTCGTCCGCCAGGTATCAGAGGTACGCGACCAATGTTCCAGTCAAAGAAGCCTTTACATGTTTGTGCAGAATTCCCCTATGATCCTGGGTCTGTCTCCCGCGCATCTTTTTTCGCTGCAGTGCTTCACAGACACCTTGCCTGAAGCGCAAGCCGACATCCTCTGGGACAATATTCAGTTTCTAAACGAGCCGCAAGCCACTACGGAAGGCCAAGAAAACAGTCCACATGTCTTTCTTTTGACTGGATGGGGCGAACCAGGGAGTGCAGTTTCTGGCGCCCCCGAGAGTCGACGTTCATGGACTTGCTGGTGCGCAGTGCACCGTCCAGTGGAATCGCATTCGAGCACCGCCGGTAGCGGAATGATCATCCTCGAGTTCGAACTCGAAAGAGACACCCTCAATCCGCTAAATTCAAATAATTCACTTTCGCCCATAGGGTCTTTGTCACCGGACTGCCTGCCTGGGAGCGACTCCGCTGGCAGCTCCAGCGATACTGGCGGTTTGAAGGGTAGGGGATATGGCCCTGGTCGTAGCAGAGCTACGGCGGTCAGTGTGATCGATCGATCTCTGTCGGCTTTTGCACCCGAGGACGAAGAGGATGATTGGTGGCCTACCATAGAGGACATCATCGACAGTACAACCAATTATGCGAAACCTATTTCCGCACTAGAGCGGCTGCGACGCCTGTCCACCGTTGCGTCCAAGCCCGCCATAGACACAAATCCCGGATCTCGCTCACAAGGGCGGCGAAGGAAGGGGGGTGGCTCAGGTCCGGCTGGTGTCGGTATGATGGACGTCTTTTCGGTTATAGGGCAAATAAATGAACAACTTGGCGCCACTACGGATCTGGAGACGTGTTTGAAGGTCACTGTCGGTATCATCAAGGATCTTACACAGTTTCATCGCGTTATGATTTATCAATTCGACGAGGTATGGAACGGAGAAGTGGTAGCAGAGGTGGTGGATTGGCACCAATCTCAAGATTTGTACAAGGGGCTGCATTTTCCAGCCGCCGACATCCCTGCTCAAGTACGTCTCGTTTGCGTTGGTCAACGCATTATAATAGGTGTATTACTGAATGCCTTGTAGGCTCGAGAGTTGTACGCAATCAGTGCGTGTCGTATCTTTAACTCACTATCGCAATAGCTGACGATGCCCGGAAGATACGGTTCGCATGCTGTACGACCGTACACAGACATCTGCTCGCATTGTTGTTCGGAATGAGTCCGACCTCGATGTGCCTTTGGTCCGTTGGCCAGTTCTCAGATTGTCTATTGTGCTGACTTGAGCAGAACATGACGCATTCTTACCTCCGCGCAATGAGTCCTATCCATCTCAAATGTATGTTTATGTTTCCATACAAAAATGCCCCTCTAACCTGCTCCTAGACTTGGGAAACATGGACGTGCGAGCTTCTTTGTCCGTGGTAAGCATGACTTGGAAGCGTTGCAGTGTTAAACCCTGACATGTGTAGTCTATCATGGTCTTTGGATCACTTTGGGGTCTAGTGTCGTGTCACTCCTACGGCGATCATGGAATGCGAGTCTCGTTTCCTGTACGCCAAATGTTGCGTCTGCTCAGCCACACGATATCTCGCAACATCGAGCGCCTTAGCTACGCACGACGTCTCCAAATACGTAAACTGGTTTGCTCGTTTCGAGTTATACAGCTCGTGAATGCTTCCTTATGTTATCATGGCATACAGATCAACCCGATACCAAGTGAACACTGTTCCAGTGGCTATGTCGTTTCCAATGCCGACGACCTTCTTGGCCTCTTCGACGCTGACTACGGAGTCCTCGTCATCGGAGAGGGAGCCAAGATTCTTGGGCCTAACTGTCATGGGCAGGAGATCCTGGTTGTGGCAGAATACCTTCGCCTGAAACAGTTCGAGTCAGTATCTGGCCCTGTCCTCATGCCTCACACCACTTACCGAGGATGCTAGCACCATACAAGTCTCACAAGCAGTCATCAGCGACTATCCTGATCTTAAATTATCCACAGGTCTCGCAGTGATTGCTGGTTTGCTTCACGTCCCCCTCTCCGGTCGCGGCAAAGACTTCATAACGCTACTCCGCAAGGGCCAACCTCGCAACGTTCGATGGGCAGGTCGTCTGAATAAAGGAAAGACGGGAAACCTGGAGCCTCGAAAGTCTTTCAAGACGTGGTCTGAGATCGTCGCGGGTCGCTCTCGTGCTTGGACAGAGGAAGAGGTTGAGACTGCTGGTGTTTTATCGCTCGTTTATGGCAAGGTGGGCGTTTACGTTGTGATGCTCACGTCTTCCTCGCTGTTGTTCTAACCCTCTTGCCACAGTTCATCGAAGTTTGGAGACAAAAGGAATCTGCAATACAGACAACAAATCTCACGAATATCCTACTATCTAACGCCAGTCATGAAGGTCTGTACCACTCTTGAATCGCTCGTCCGGTTGCTAAAACTATTACAGTTCGAACACCTCTAAATCATATCATCAAGTAAGAACCCCCAACCGTTGATCGATAGTAATCTTGACATGCACTCGTATCGATAGCTACTTGGAAATGGCTATGAATGGGCCCTTAGATGCTGAAACCCGGGAGAACCTATCAAGGTCACACATCGCTTCAAAGGCGCGTCCCCTTTCTCTCTCCTAATTCCTCACTCTCATAATCCAAGCATTGGAACAGAATCTTCTATTCTCCATTAACGACTTGCTGGTGCTTCTATTGTCCCTTTGGTTCTAGGGTGCTCTCTTAATAACTTTGCAGGACCTTACCCGCGTGGAAAGTAACAAAACCTCCGTCGTTGAGCCTTTCGACCTTCGATCTGCCATCGAAGAATGTGTTCGGATCTATCGTAATGAAGCAAAGCGCAGAGGCATCGAATTCATCCTCGACGTCAAAGATGGTCCGCAAGGTGTCATAGGAGACATCACAAAGGTCAAGACTGTCATCGCCAATCTCACCGCAAATGCATGTGCGTCACATATATGCTTGCCCTTTTCTTTTTGCTCTTCATAACACTTCCACAGTAAAATATACAACAAAGGGCTCAGTGTCGGTGGAGTGCCACATTCAGAATGAACCCGCCGGTCTCCGTGAGCCGTCCCAGACGGCTGTCGAGATCGTTGTCTCAGATACTGGATGCGGCATACCCAACGACAAACTCGAGAGCATATTCCGTGAGTTTGAGCAAGTTGAATCTTCAGAAGGCAACGGTGTTGCCGGTGTCGGTACGCCCATTCTTTCGTCATGGTGACAAATATGCTAACTTCTCCACCAAACTCGCAGGGCTGGGTTTGGCTGTTGTCGTTAGAATTGTGGAACAGCTTCAAGGCCAACTCCGTGTCGACTCACAGACCGGCGGCGGAAGTCGTTTCTCGTTTCTTATTCCCCTGGAGGTTTCTAGGCCTGTGTTGGAGTCTGGCGGGATATCTCTTTTCCCCCCACTGCGTTCAAGGTGCCCGTCTCTCCAGCTCCGCTCGCGTACCGTCAGCTCGGGTGGTCCCGACCTTGACAATCTCGTCGAGGCTTTGACTTCCAACCCTGTGGACAGTGCTGCAAGGCGACGCTCACCAGCAGGGCCGTCCGCGCCGCGTATACTCGCACCTCCGGGCGAAAGTTCTCCGTCACGTCCTATGCCGCACGGATCGCCTGAAGTCTCATCCGTTGTGCCCTCGGTGACTGTTTCCCTCGATCCCCCAATTATTCCAACACGTTCGGACACCCAAACTCGAGGAATTGCGCAAGCCCCATACCCCAAGCTGAGAGTGCTCATTGTCGAGGTGAGTCACGGTCTTTTTTTGAAAACCGCAAGGTTCACAAAACCCTCTCAGGACAACGATATAAACCGCAAAATCCTTGCGAAGCGACTGCAAAAGGATGGCCACACCGTCCTGTGGAGCATAAACGGGCAGGAGGGACTGGAAAAGATCGAATCAGACAGGGATTTCGATTGTATTCTCATGGATATCATGTGTGTCTGTGCGTGTGTTCGACGCTGGCCTTTGCTCAGACATTTTATAGGATGCCAATCTTGAACGGTTTCGAGTCCACGGAACGCATCCGTGAAGTAGAGACCAAGACACCGCTCGGACCCGCCTCCATCCGACGCCCTTCACTCGAGCTCAATGGTAGAATGCCCATCTTCGCCGTCTCTGCTTCGTTACTGGAACGGCAACGTGCGGAACTCGTGGATCGCGGTTTCGATGGCTGGATTTTAAAGCCAATCGACTTTGCTCGACTACGAGTTCTGCTCAAAGGTATCACTGATCCTGCACAACGAACACCCAACGTCTACAAGCCCGGCTGTGATTGGGAGTTGGGAGGCTGGTTTCAGTGATCCATGCTTGATGTGCAGCTTGAACTTCTCCTGCGGCTGGTAACCGTCACCACGGTTGCCTACATATGTACACCTAAATTTATGCACCCATCTGATCAGTATGTTCCCGTTTTATCTCGTGGAAGCTTCGGGGATTGTCTTTTCGCATCGCACTTACCTTACACGACCTGTATACAGCACCAATCACTCGCTTCATTGTATCTACTACTCACATCCATTTCTCGAAATCCACATCACTATTCCACCATTATCCAATCTACATAGTCCGCAGTGCAGGTCCGTTGCTCACAAACATGCAGGACACGATGAACCTTGCACTTCTTCTTCTCTCTTATTCTTACCCTCTTCCCGCGTAAGGGGCACCCGTTGCCCTGGATAAGACGGAGAACGATAAGCAAACGGCCCAATGCCAGCAGATATGTCTGTAAACAACCCACATAATGTTCACCTCCAACATTGTCACTGAAGTCGGGAGACTCGCGATGTGAACGACGGTCTGAGCGACATGGACCACATCGAACGCCGGCTCGACCACGCGTCGTCCATCGGGTTGTAACGCGCCGAGTGTATGTCCAGCCGCCATGCTGGTATAAGCATTCCCTGTGCGTTGAACCGATTAGACGAACCGCTGACCATCACAGGCAGTCGGATGGAGTGTCCATGTCAGGCCGCGACGGGAGGACGCACCGATATCAATTTGGGTCACAGAGATACCGAACGATCGACCCTCTATGGCACTCGATTTCGTCAAACCCGATACCGCATGCTTAGAGCACGCATAGGCAGCACTATGGGGCCGTGGAACATGAGCCGCAAGGGAGCCATTGTTAATGATCCTGCCTGAGTGAAAAAAAAAAAATGATTTAGTTGCATTGGCAGAGTGATGCTGACCGTGCAACACCATGTTCGAATTCATAAAACGATTTCGTGGGGTCTTTTCGTCGTCGACGGGTTGGACACTCACCTCCTGTGGGCGTTTGTGATTTGAAGATCTTGAAGGCCTCTCGAGTGCAGAGGAATGATGCTACGAGGTTCACGTTCACCACGGAAGTGAAGAGCTCGAGAGGCATCTCCTCGATAGGATGGGCTTTATCGGATATGCCAGCATTCTGCTCGACCAGTTAATACTCTGGATCACTGATGGAGGGTGGGACCCGACAACATTTCATCTGGGAAGGCTCACATTGAACAATAGGTCCAGCCTGCCAAATCTCTCGATCGTCTGTTCAAAGAGAGTCTTCACGAATGCCTCGCTTGTAATGTCCCCATCGACGAGCAGACAGCTTTCGGGTTCCACACAAGTGGCTTTGGTTTCTTCAAGCTGTGTGAGACGACGTGCAGTCAGCGTCAGACTCCAGCCAGCAGCTGACAGCGCGATAGCAGTTTGCCGGCCGATGCCTGTGGGTGTTGTGGAGCGTCAGTGACTGTTGGTCCATCATGGTCGAAGGGGTAGACAAGTATATACCAGATGAAGCGCCGGTGATAATCGCTACTTTGAGAGTCGTCATCGCGTACTAGGTATGGCCTGGATCCGAGACTACGAGACCGGTTTTGTTCTTGAAGCCTGGATACTGGAGTACTGGAGTTCCTAAGGACCTGGTAGTTAGCTGACCGTGGCCTCCTTGGATGTCTAATTCAGTCTCGGCGGACGTCCCAGCAGTCCACATGATGATCTTGGACGCTCACGACTGCGGCCCCTAGGGCCGCCAAGGGCCGCTCATGGATGATGTAGGCTAATCTGGACAAAACACATGACAGGCACGAGCCAGTATACAGCTTACACGCTGGGACAGAGCCGCATCATTGAAAGCATGAGTCAACAAAATCAGAACTGTAACCCTTCTCCCGCCGGCGGATGTTCATGAGAATATTTATACGTGTGATTTGTGAAATTAGTACAAAATGTGTAAAGTATTCCTAGTGAAGAGTCGTGCGGAAGGCGTGTATACCGCCGGGCTAAATTGGTTGATATCATTGCCAACGGCTCAGTCCGTTGATCGTTTCGATCGTTATTCATGACAGATTCTGTTCCCCCCCCATCATCGCCGTTCTCGAGATCCGAAAGAAACACCTCAACTCCTATCACCGCCTAACACGTGGTCCAGCTCAGGGATCTCCGAGTCCAAGTCCACACACTTGTCAAAAATGTCACCGATTCATCCTGGGAGTACGACCACCACTGGTGCTTACCTCACGTCGTGCGCGTAGAGTCCGTAGGTGACCCGCGGCTTATAGTGGCTTCCGGAAGACCGTCATCGGTAGCTCGTCCAACGTTACAGAGTTACCGCTTCCACGAGTCTGCGTGCTTGTTCTTGTGCTTCCTGTCCGAGATCTCTGAGGCGTCGTCGTGCGTGACAATCAGAATCGACATGTATCAGAAACCAGATAAGAACTCACACCGAAGGCGAAGACATCTGCTGCCTCGGAGCGCCCGCTCAGCGTCCGTTCTATCGTCTGGCCATCCCGTTGCCCTCGGTGCCGTTTCGGTAGATCTGTCAGCGCAATAACCCTTGTGCTCACATTGTCAGGTGGGGGTACAATGGGCGTGTTCAGCAGTAATGTAATGGTATCGGTGAATGCAGACAGGATAGGCATTATTAGAGTGTCCATAAGTAACAGGCAGGACTTGATGTCGTTTTGACTTGCAATCATCGTGTATTCTGATTCAGACTATGTGTGGAGTGTATAGGAACGACTTTCTCCCTCTGGTTTGAGGCCCCGGAGATAGTACTGGGTGGAGTGCAGCATGGCGCAGGAGGTGACGACGTAGTTCCCACGGTGGAAATGTTCTATCTGAATCCTTAGATAGAGTAAGAACGACTGTCTTCTTACTATCTATACTGGTCTGCCTACGGGAGACTAATACAATCTATTATTACAATAATCGTAGTATTCTATCCGCCATGAAGGTCCTTCTGCCAGCTTCGTGAAGGTGCCTCGTATGTCCTATCGTGCACTCCAATAAAAATAATATCTGCATACCCTCCATGGCCAGCATTGTGAGTGTCCGTGGGCATATCCACACGAAAGAATCCTCTCATCCGGCTCCTGCCTGGTGGTTTGACGATACTCTCGCTCGTGGGTAATCAACAAGTCAAAAAGCATACGGGCCGAGGAAGGACGAGTCAATCACGATGCAAAACAGGGTGCATCACGACCGACAAAGGCTCAGAACCCACCCCCTTCGGGGTGGTCCTTCAGAGCATGACCACCGAGTTATTCGTGGTAGCACGAACAACCACCCATGCCCTATCAACCTTGCGTCTCCATTACGAGAACGCCAAACAGGATGCCTACGAGCGATCCCATGATGAAAGCAACGGCCGTGATGGAATTTCGTGCTACCGGGAAGTAACCACGAACAAGCGCAGATTGTGTCATAAAGTACCTGAATACGCCTGCAGGCACAACGAAAGTCTTGGTCAATTACTCAACCTCTATACCAAGACAAACACTTACCGAGCAGGAGAATGCCAAGTCCAAATAAAATGATTGTCGCACCGAGGGGCTTTCCAAATTTCTGTACATTAATTCCCCCGTGCGAGGCGCTATCGTTGGTCAACGTGAATAATTGTAACAGGGCTGCATGGCACGTCGTCAATGACAAGGGATGGGAAAACGGTATCCAAGTACTCACCAACGCCGGCACCAGAACATGCGAGACTAGTTCGAACGTATGCCAGGTAGGTTCTTTCAGATGCCAAATGATCGCGGGCTACATTGCCTTTGTTCTCGAGAACAAGACTCAGTTTCAGTGGTGCCGCGAACACCCCCATCATCTGGCAGAAACTCGAATTCCGTTTCTCAGTCTGCAGTGACTCGGAAGCCTCGAACGGTTCGGGCAACGGTAATGAAGGAGGGGGGGGCGGGACAGCCAAGTAATCATGCAATGTACTAACTTCGCTATGCGGCTCAGTGAGGGGCTCTAGATTGGGCATTTGCTCGGGGCTGGCGCAACGTTCGAGGTCAGCCATATCGACGGAGTTAAGAGTTGAGTGGAGGTTGGTCGTGGGTGTGCGTCGGAATATCTGTTTTATTTGAGAGCGTGTCATTTCCGACTATATATATTCAATCACTCCAAATTTTCGCTCGGATAGGGTCGGCCGGTTTTGAATTCGTTCAAGAAACTGCAGGGAGGTTTTTTTATGTAAACGTAAGGATGCGTATCAGCAAAAGTATCATGAATCAATACCAAGCAGTCTCGGGCATGAAGAGCGTCAAGATGCACGTTCAAGTTATTGATTTCATGCTGTAAGCACTTTGGCAAGTTCCAGCCTATCGACAAGAGCACACCATGAGACTTTGTTTTTTTGGTGTAGTTCAGGTACGTGGCTCTTTTTGGGAGTCGCTTAAGGCTTGCTCAGCCAATGGGAGAGTCGCAAAATGTTGCACCCTAATACCTGACTCGGTGGCTATGCCCTGCATAGTATCAGCATCACCTTCGGCCGTGCATTTTATTCCAAATACATGAGCATTTCCGGCCTCCTCGTAATCGTTCTACTGGCGCCAGTACTGCTGGCAAAATTGCCGACCTTCGGGGAATCTGCAGTTTGAAAAACAGGCTTTCACTTCGATCAAAACTACCGCACTCGATGGCTTCGAAGATCAGAACACATCAAAGTTCGAGATACAACCATTCCATACAACGGGTTCCGCGGGCGCTGGGGCGATAACCAGCGTGACTCAGCACGTCGAACAATCTCGCCGTTATCCTTATCGACTGACAGAAGATCCTGACGATGCTGTAACAGGTGAGCTGGCTGTATGTACGTCAGTCAACCCCTCAAAAGTCGATTACCTACAGAACAGCGTTCATGATCATGATTTGCGCATCTCCATGCTTCCCAGTTCGCCGACAACTATTCCATTTTCCTAAAGCTGTTTACACGGCGCTGGGAGGAACAGCCCACGGTCAAGTCTGAACTTGTCCACGTAGGAGTTTAATGAACGTACTTGGAAAAGTTTGCCCGGCCTTGTTCACTGGAATCAGTACCGTGGTGAGTGCATGGGGCTTCGGAATTTTGTCTAGCGGCTCGGACTTAACTCGGGACTCCATGGATTTGACTGCAGTCACTGGGCACGTGAGTCATGGTGAAGGTGTATGTACTCGATGGGTTGAACCAACTCCCTAAGGTGCGTACACTCACTCACTCGCTGCTTCTTCTGTCACGCGACCCGTCAAGGTCCATACGCGTTCCCACCTCTCCCTCATCTCAAACCACCCATACCGTGATGATCCTGGGGCATGCGGTCAACCAACTGGGTACTACGGCCCATATCGAGGTCCGTTACACAACACGTTCAACGGCGCCCTCTGACAACTATGGCATAATGACGCAGATGCTAAACTAGTCGTCCTGCTCCGCAGGTGGCGTATGATGTGCAAGCCCATTGGTCCCCAGCGCCGCAAGCAGTCATGGGCTATGGCGTAGTTACGGATGATAGATCTCAAAGCCCCAACCCTACCGTGTTGGGTGCAGGACGGCATTGCCAAACCCTCACGCTGTGTACTGTTACGAATCGTGATGGCTGCAGCTCCAACAGCGGCATAGGCAAGGGAGAGGATGGATGGATGTAATAGACGAGTGGTACCCTATGCGACGATGTCCCCAGCTGTAATGTGCACTCAGTCGGTTGTTCCCCCTTTTCATCTCATGGTTGCTCAGCTCGCATGAGGTACTTATCAACAGCATGCCTCGCCTGTGCCTACCCCCCATCTTGCAGCGCTCAACAATATCCCCCACGACCCAACCTTTCCCAGTCGCCTCGCCGGTCGCTCCGCATTCAAGGCAAGAGCTTCGTTCTCCCGTAGTCTGCACGGTGCAGATCAATGGTGCAATGTCGCTTCCGATTCGCGCATCTATGATTATTGAATTCATCGAAGAAAAAGTCCGCAGGTCATCTCTTATAGGAAGAAGACAATCGTCCTTATTCGTCGACGTGGGTCGATGTATGGGCATACCTCGAAGCTCCTGTGCACGAAGCTCGAAGGGACGTACTCCTCTTTTGCACTTGACAAGCCCATAACCGAGTTCTCCAGGCATGTAGCCTCATTTTTTCGAATACCTCGTTCACTGCGGTGACCGGCCCTCTCTGTTTGCAATCTTTTTTTTTTTTTTTTTTTTCGCAGTCCTCTTGGTTTCTTCAATCTGCATCGCACTCGGTCGTGGGTTGCCTGACCTTGCATTCTGGAAATTACTGCTTATAAATGTACTCTCCTACCTGGGTCCTGGACCTTATCCAGGACGTTAATTCGAGTGCCAGACGATACTAGGCCGCACTGCGCGTCAAAGGCCGCGTTCCTGCACAGGTCTACCCACAGTTCAAGCATAGGATAATTGTTCAGGCGAACCACGGAACGCAAGGGTTTAGCTTGGTCCACCACGAATCCTGCATTGTATGCTCCGAATGGGCACAAGGCACAATGTTAGCATGTTCGACTGCGAAAGCCGTAGCAAGACAGACATGGTAACTATTTAACGTCGAAGCGTTGCGTGAAGGCATAATGTATGCCTAGGGGAAGACTAGCATACATTACAGTTACTGCTAGTCGTCGACACGCTCGTTCGGCAGTCGGTATCCCCGGCTGAAAGGTTTCCATGCGTCTGCAGGAAGGAAATTTTTCATCGTCAGGTCGATCGAAAAGCAGTACATCACCGAGTACGTACGTCGTATACACAGGTACTGTAGAGATACGACCTTAGGTTCGTTGATTTTGTGAAAAACCGGACTGATCTTTGCCCGATTTCTTATCGGAGCGCATCGGCGAGGAGTTTTTTCCTCATTTGTGACGCGTGACGAACCTAAGGTCGTATCTCTACAGTAACTTGGAAAACCCAATTAGCGGAATTGTAGCTGCTCAGACGGTGAGAATCGCCTTGATTAAACAAAAACAACTGGTACGAGGGAGACTCACTAGCAAATTGTGGTGCTATCATGTATGTCGACGCAGCGTTTGCTCAACGCCCCGCCGAGAAATGATGTGGGGCAAACAGCACACTTTGTGGCATGCACACCCACAACTTGAAGGGCAGTATAAGCGCTCAGTGAAGCGAGGGAGGCGAGGGAGAACCGCATATTGAGGGAGTTGCTGAGTAGGTTTTGCTCGAACGGGTTTTATACCCTGGCCAATGTCCCAGTTTGAAGGGTCTCAACAAGCTTCTTGCCCAGGAATGTCGTGCGCCATGTAACAGGGGCACCTGAGGGACGGTCGAGTATGTAATGTTTGTTGTTATACAGTAGGGTTGCTCACGGGTACGGGTACGGCGAGCACGGGGATGTGAGGAAAGCAGACCTGCGGCAATACTGCGCACCGTAAGCGTGGTCTCGCGGTGTTCCACAGGTTTGGCTAGTGGGCCGAGGTCCTCCCAGCTTGGCCATCACAGTGCGAGCGTGCTTGCCTCGAGCCCAATCTCATTCCCCGTGACGTCGTGACTCGATGGAACTCTACCTACGAGTGCGTTGAAGTAAAGACGGGCCATCGACGAGATCACAATTGACAAGATATTGCCTTAATTCCGCGAGTTTGAGCTTGATGGTCTCGTTTCAGTCGAGGCTCGAGCTCTTCGGTCACCCCTTGCCGAACAATGACAGGGATGCAAATAATCTACGTGGCAAGTGCAAAGGATCAGTGAGTCCGCCGCGAGATGAAATGGCATATAGTGTACTCGATAACTCCAAGTTGGAGATGGAAATGGCTTTGATATTATATACCCAGTCGACGACGTACGCGAGTTGTGGGAGTGACTCAAGCTTGTCCTCACACACTGCAGGTGAATTCGGAATGGTACTTAGCTACCTGACCTTATTATGATAGGGGTACTTTTTACATATTTGTCATGCTGTGCTAGACACGTTAGCTTAGGTCAGCTCCTGGCCACCACCATGCTCCGGCTGCTGTGTACTGCTGTACAGTGTCGCTCACTCAAAAGCAGCAACTACTGACCTCCAAAATTGCAAATCTATCTCCACTCTTACAGTCATTTGCATATTGATGTAGCACTCCAGACTTTTTCCAACACTGTGACTTCAGACTCCGACATGTACCGACTAGTGATACTGAAATTGGCAAGCCAACATCGTGCAATGTGAGGAGCGCATCATTGAGAAAATAAAAAATATTCATGCTACTGTTCTACGACGAGTTTCCATGATGTTCTGCCGGTAGGGTGACCAAATCACAGTATAAAACATGAGTGCAAGGAGAGAGAATGGCCACTAACCCACCTGTGGTATTCAAGTTCTATCAACAATACTGAAGTCTTTCAACTTGACATTGCTCAAAATGCTTCGTAAC